>PVJO010002477.1:0-124124 GCA_004026905.1 Hystrix cristata
GTGTTCTTAGGACCCAGCAGGGAGCTGAAGTAAGAGTTGAAGCCCATGGGGCAAGCAAAAGGAGAGACCAGCCGAGAAGAACAAGGTGATGGATGGACAGACAGACGGACGGCGCTTTCTCCCAAAGCTCCCACTTGTGGCTCCCACTTGAGGCTCCCGCTTGCAGCTCTCATCTCGCAGCCTCAGCTTGCAGCCCCCCAGGTCACAGCCCCAGGGCATGGCCTGAGCTCACGGCGTTGGATCAATGCACAGCTCTGCTCATGGCAGCAGCTTGCGGC
Organism: Hystrix cristata; assembly: GCA_004026905.1. Taxonomy (NCBI): domain Eukaryota; kingdom Metazoa; phylum Chordata; class Mammalia; order Rodentia; family Hystricidae; genus Hystrix; species Hystrix cristata. The sequence goes on from PVJO010002477.1 coordinate 279, forward strand.
TGGAGTCAACGCAGCACAGAGCCCTGCGTGCCCCCCGGCACAGCCCAGACAGCCCCAACTCACGGCCACAGCTCTCAGCGCGAGTGATGCAGATTGAGCCTGCAGACACATGGTAACTACTGGAGACCCCAGAAACCTCCACGGAAAGACACACAAATGGAGTGGAGCAGTGGACACTGAAGACTGCAGCAGCTGGTGAGTTACCTGGGTCATCTGATCTCAGACAGCCCCCAGGAGAAGGTAGCAATAGGCTGATCACCATTTTGGAAAGGGGCAGAGCTCAGAACTCAGAAAAGCTGCTAGCAGCCTTTGGTGCTGGGGCAAGGTGGGGCAAGGCAGAACAGAGTTCAAACTCAAATTTGGAAGGAGGGAAAAGAGCCAAGTTCAAACTGGCAGGGAACTGAGTCCAAGCTGGTGGGAGACACATAGTGTGTCTCCAGCTGAACAAATTGGATTTCAACCCCACAGCCAGTGATCAGGCTGAACTTTAATAGAACGGGTGAAGCCTTGCTATTGAACCAAGCTGGGGACACTCGCTGCCCTGCCAAAATCTACTGCTGGGATTAATCAACAAGGACCTGGGTCTGTCTACTCTGTCCACCAGTGACAGTAGAGACACACCTGGAAGTGGACATTTCATTTTATTTTATTTTATTTTTAAATATTTTTTCCCTCTGCTCTTCTTTTTCTTGTTTTTTTCTCTTTCTTATTTTTTATAAGAAAGTGACTTTCTAGTTTTTTACTTTTTTTATTTTTTTGTTCTGTCCTTGTTTTATTTCTCCTTCTCTCCTTTCCTTCTGTTTCCTTTACCAATTCCCCAAAGTTTGCATAATTTCCCCCTGGCTTCCAACCTTGCTTCTCATCTCTTTCTCTTCTTCTATTGCTCTATCCTTTCCTCCTAATCTCTTTTGAATTTTCTCCACTGAGAGTAAAATCACCATATTGAGGGCATATTTACTGCATACAAGTTTCTGGTTTATTGAGGATACTGTTATATAACCACAAATCTAGTTCATAAGGTATAAGGTGGCAGATCAATAGCTACTACAGTTTGTTATTTTCTAGACTGTGTCTGATGCTATTATTGTTACTGATTGTACTACTTTAGCCAGAATTGTTCTACTCAGTTCTTCCTTGCATGTCAAGACTAAGATTGGCAGAGGGTCACAAATAACACTATAGGCCACAGTCAAAGAACTAAGGGCTGGCCAAATAGACAGCAACTTCTCAGCCCCAACAAATTGAAGAGGTAAGATTTTGTGACAGACTCATAATACAAAAACCAGCTATACCTGTCAAAACAAAAAAAGCTACCTGCCACAGGCAATTCATAAGCATCAACCCAGGAACTAAACGAAAGAAGAAAAAATAGGAAATGAGAAGACACACAAATAAAATGCAACCCCATATCTCCAGCTCATCAAAAGCAAATTGGGTAATGAAGTGGAACAATCTGAAAGCTTCCCACTCAGACTCTTGGAAGCAGTAACAGCAGAAGTAACAAAGCACTTGAGTGAGGCTCTAGAAAATATCAAAACAGAAATCATTTCCAGAATGAAAGAAATAATCAGTGACTCTAGAGCAGCTACTGATTTAAAAAAAAAAAAGAAGAGCTTAGAAAAATGATGGAAACCATAAATGCCCAACACAAGAAAGAAAAGGAATTTATGAAACAGATTCAAACAGATGTCTAGGAGATTAAACATAACATTGAAAGTATTGGCAGTAGGATGAAACAGTGTGAAGAGAGAATCTCAGATATAGGAGACAAGATTGTGATTAATGATTGAGAAAAGAAAGAGTTCTTCGAAATGGTAAGAGACCATGAAAAATCAATACAACAGCTACAGGATGACATGAAAAAAAATAACATAAGATTGATCAGAGTCAATGAAAGAGCAGGAGGTAACACAAATCACATAAGAAACCTCTTCACAGAAATAATGGCAGAAAACTTCCCAAGTATGGAAAAAGAACTGGACATACAGATAAGTGAGGCATACAGAACTCCCATTAGCCATGATCAACAAAATCTACCCCAAGGCATATAATAGTCAAATTTCCAGAAATTCAACACAAGAACAGAATATTGAAAGCTGTTAGAGAAAAAAAACAAATAACCTATCAAGGAAAGCCCATCAGAATCACAGCAGACTTCTCAACACAAACCCTCAAGCTAAGGAGAGTTTGGAGTGAAGTATTTCAAGCCCTAAAAGACAACAACTTTCAGCCCAGATTGATGTACCCTGCAAAATTGTCTTTCAAAATAGATGGAGAAGTAAGATACTTCCATGACAAAGAACACCTGAAGAGATTCATGACCACCAAACCAGCACTCCAAAATATTCTAAAGGACATTCTGGAAAGAGAAAATGAGGACTACAACTCCAGGAATCACAACAGAATGAATCCTTCAGGCAAGGCAAGTAATTAAACAGAAGAGAAATATAGGGCACCAACAACAGGTAAATAATATGACAAGAATAAGTCAACACATGTCAGTTATAACCATCAATGTAAATGGTCTCAAATCACCAATCAAAAGAAGTAGACTGGCAGAATGGGTCAAGAAACAAGACCCAGCAATCTGCTGCATACAAGAAACACATTTAATTCAAAAAGAAATTCATAGACTTGAAAGTCAAAGGATGGAAAACAATATTTCATGTGACAGGAACCTGGAAAAAAGCAGGGGCAGCCATTCTATTTGCAGACAGAGTGGATTTCAAGCCAAGACTCATTAAGAAAGACGAAGAAGGTCACTACATCCTCGTAAAGAAGAAGAAATGACAATCCAAGAGGAAGAAATGACAATCATAAATATATATGCACCTAATACCAGCGTGCCTAATTACTTACAGCAAATATTGACGGACATGAAAAACCAAATAAGCACCAATACGATTGTAATGGGGGACTTCAATACCCCATTGTCACAAATCGACAGATAACTAGACAAAAAGTCAACAGGGAAATATCAGAACTAAACCAAACTTTTGAACAAATGGACCTAGTAGACGTATACAGAGTATTCCACCCTACAACATCAGAATACACATTTTTCTTAGCTGCACATGAGACTTTCTCCAAAATAGACCACATACTAGCTCATAGAACATGCTTAAGTAAATGCAAAGGAATCGGAATTATCCCATGCATACTATCAGACCATAGTGCATTGAAACTGGAAATAAACAGCAAAAGGAACCACAAAAATTCCATAAACACATGGAAATTAAATAGTACACTCTTGAACAATGAGTGGGTCAGAGAAGAAATTAAAGAAGAAATTAGACAGTTTCTGCAACTGAATGATAATGCCAATACAACCTACCGAAATGTGTGGGACACAATGAAAGCAGTTCTGTGAGGGAAATTCATAGCATTGAATGCCCATATCAGAAAAACAGAATGAGCTCAAATAAACAACCTAATGTTGAACCTCAAGCTTCTAGAACAAGAAGAGCAACTCAGACCCAAAGCCCGTACAAGGGAGACTATTATAAAGATTAGAGCTGAAATTAATGCAATTGAAACTAAGAAAACAATACAAAGAATCAATGAATCAAAGAGTTGGTTCTTTGAAAAATTAAATAAAATTGACAAACCCTTAGCCAACCTTATTAAAAAAAGGAAAGAAAAGACTCAAATTCATACAATTAGGAATGAAAAGGGTGAAACCACAACAGATTCGGCAGAAATCTGAAAGATCATCAATACCTACTTTGAGAACCTGCATTCTAATAAGATTGAAAATACAGAAGAAATAGACAGATTCCTAGATACATATGAATTACCAAAACTGGATCTAGAAGATATAAAACCTCTAAATAACACAATATCAGCCACTGAAATTGAAGAAGTAATTAAAAACCTACCAACAAAGAAAAGTCCAGGTCCTGACGGATTCACTGCAGAATTCTACAAGAAATTTAGAGACGATTTAATGCCACTAATTCTCAAACTCTTTAACGAATTGAAACAGAAGCAATACTCCCAAATTCATTCCTGGAAGCAAGCATTACCCTGATACCAAAGCCAGAGAAGGATCCAACCAAAAAAGAGAACTACAGGCCAATCTCATTAATGAACACAGATGAAAAAATCCTCAATAAGATACTGGCAAACAGAATGCAACAAGTTATCAAGAAGATTATACACTATGACCAAGTAGGATTCATTCCAGGGATGCAGGGATGGCTCAACATACGTAAATCAATAAATGTGATACACCATATTAACAGAGCCAGGAACAAAAACCATATGATCATCTCAATAGATGCAGAAAAGGCATTTGACAAGGTCCAACATCCATTTATGATAAAAGCCCTGCAGAAAATTGGAATAGACGGTCTTTATCTCAACCTGATAAAAAGCCATTTATAACAAACCAACAGCCAACATCATACTAAATGGTCAAAACTAAAAGCTTTCACTCTAAAATCTGGAACAAGACAAGGATGTCCGCTCTCACCACTCTTATTCAATATAGTTCTGGAAACATTAGCCAGAGCAATTAGACAAGAGAAATAAATAAAAGGAATAAGGATAGGAAAAGAAGAAGTTAAATTATCATTATTTGCTGATGACATGATACTCTATATAGAGGACTCCAAAAACTCCACCAAAAGACTCCTAGATTTAATAACCAAATTCAGCAGCGTAGCTGGATACAAAGTCAACAATCAGAAGTCAATAGCATTCCTGTACACAAACAAGAGACTCACCGAGAGAGAAATTAGGGAAACAACACCTTTCACAATAGCATCCAAAAAAATGAAGTACCTAAGAATCAATCTGACAAAGGAAGTAAAAGATCTATACGATGAAAACTACAGTACTTTGAAAAAGGAGATTAAAGAAGATATCAGAAAATGGAAAGATATGCCTTGCTCCTGGGTAGGAAGAACTAATATAGTGAAAATGGCCATACTCCCCAAACTGCTATACAGATTTAATGCAATCCCAATTAAATTACCCATAGCATACCTCACAGAATTAGAGAAGACAATTCTAAAATTCATTTGCAACCAAAAGAAACCTAGAATAGCAAAAGCAATTCTGGGCAACAAAAACAAAGCAGGGGCCATCACAATCCCTGAACTGAAACTATACTACAAAGCTACTGTAATAAAAACACCATTGTACTGGCACAAAAACAGACCCCAGGACCAATGGAACAGATTAGAAGATGAAGAAACAGGTCCAAACACTCTCAGTCACCTTATCTTTGACAAAGAGGCCAAACAACCTCACTGGAAGAAAGACAGTCTCTTTAATAAATGGTGCTGGAAAAACTGGCTCGCCACATGCCAAAGGTTAAAACTAGAACTGTATCTTCCCCCATGCACTAAGCTAAAATCAAAGTGGGTCAAAGTTCTAAATATTAAAACAGAAACACTAAATCTATTGGAAGATAGAATAGGTCAAACTCTTGAAGACATAGGTGTAGGCAAAGACTTTATGAACAAATCTCCAGTTGCCCAGGAAATATCACAAAGAATCAACAACTGGGACCTGATCTTGTTAAAAAGCTTTTGCACAGCAAAAGAAACTACCAACAGAGCAAAGAGACAATCCACAGAGTGGGAAAAAATATTTTGCCAGCTATTCCTCTGACAAAAGACTAACATCTCGAATATATAAAGAACTCAAAATAATCAGACCCCCCAAATTTAAAGACCCAATCCAAAAGTGGGCAACTGAAATGAATAGACACTTCTCAGATGAAGAAGTAGAAATAGCAGATAGACATATGAAAAAATGTTCAATGTCACTGGTCATTCGAGAGATGCAAATTAAAACAACCCTGAGATTTCACCTCACTCCACAAATAATGGTTATTATCAACAAATCAGCCAATAACAAATGCTGGAGGGGCTGTGGAGAAAAAGGAACCCTTCTCCACTGTCGGTGGGAGTGTAGACTGGTACAACTGCTATGGAAATCAGTGTGGAGATTCCTCAGGGAGCTAGGATTAGAAATTCCATTTGACCCAGCTATTCCACTTCTTGGTATCTTCCCAAAAGAATTAAAATCATTATACCGCAAGGATATATGCACACCCATGTTTATAGCAGCACAGTTTGTAATAGCTAAATCTTGTAAGCAGTCCAAATACCCATCAACAGCAGAATGGATTAAGAAAATGTGTTTTTTTAATACAATGGAGTACTACTCTGCCATAAAGAATGGTAAGCTTGAGATATTCCTAGGTAAATGGATGCATCTTGAGACCATACTCTTAAATGAAATAAATCAGACACACATGTTTAAATACCGCATAATTTCTCTGGTGTGCGAAACTGAAGTGTAAATAAAGACTAAAATGTATTATATTGGGAAAGAGAAGAAAATGTCCAAATGGCAAAGGGAACAAGGGAGGGGGGAAAGGAACAGAGGGACAAGAGAAATGAGAAATGGAAGGAAAAAATGGAAACAAAGCTTTTGTAAATAGAGAGGGAGGAGGGGGTGAGGGGAGGGGAATGGGAAAAAAAGAAGCAACAAGATATATCTTGTACAGGTACAAATTCCCTATGATGAATGTTATCAATTTCTACATCTAAAATGTACCATTAAAATAAAATTTTAAAAAAAGACCAAAAATGAAAATAAAAATAAAAATAAAAATAAAAAAGAATTGGCAGAGAGGTCGAGGATTTAGCTCAGTGGTTATAGTGATTGCCTTGCAAGCATGAGGCCCTGAGTTCGATCCCCGGTACCAAAAAAAAAAAAAAAAAAAAAAAAAAAAAAAAAAAAAAAAAAAAAAAAAAAAAAAAAAAAAAAAAAAAAAAAAAAAAAAAAAAAAAAAAAAAAAAAAAAAAAAAAAAAAAAAAAAAAAAAAAAAAAAAAAAAAAAAAAAAAAAAAAAGAATTGGCAGAGATTGAAGACATTAAAGTACTAAAATCAAGTTAAAATAGAGCAGAGAACTAAATATTAGACCAGAAACACTGAAGAAAAGAATAGGTAAACCTGTTGACAACATACACATAGGCAATGACTTTCTGAACAGAACCTCAGTTGCACAAGAAATAATACTAAGAATCATCAAATGGGGTTATGACAAATTAAAAAGTTTTCACACAGCAAAGGGAAAAGTGACAGACTAAAAAGACAACTTCCACAGTGGAAAATTCTTTGTCAACTTTTCCTCAGACAGAGAACTAATATCTAGGATAAAGAACAACAACAACAAAATAGGACCTCCAAAATGAAACACCAATTAAAAAGAGGAACGGTAATGAAAGCACATTTCTCAAAGAAAAACCACAAATGGCCAATAAAGTACATGAAAAAAACATGTTCAACATCTTTGGCTATTAGAAAAATGCAAATTAAAAAAAACTTAATGTTACTAAAAAAACATAATGTTCCATCTCATTCCACTAGGTATGGCTATTGTCAAGAATTCAAAAAATAACAAATGCGAGCACAGTTTTAGGGAAAAAGGAACCCTTCTACAATGTTGATGGGAATGAAAACTAGTACAACCACTCTGGAAATCCCTCCAAAAATTAAAAACATAAATTCCATTTGACTCGCGTATAACCCACCTGTGTATCTTCCCGGGAAATACAAAGACATCATCTTACAGAAACATATATATTTCCATGTTTATAGCAGTACCATTCATAATACCTAAAATTTTGAAACAGCCTATATATCCATCAAGAGACAAATGGCTAAAGGAAATTTGATATATGGAGTACTACTTATCAAAAAGAAAGAAAATTTTCATTCAGGAGGCCAGCCTGGACTATGTAGTGAGACTCTGTCTCAACAAAACGAAGATAAATTTGATACACTTGTGGGAAAATGGATGTATCTTGAGGCCATAATGCTAAGTGAAATAAACCAGATTCAGAAGGTCGTGTCCTAGGCCTGAGGAAGTTTGCAGAAGTCACTGGTTTCTAAAAAATATCTAACTTTTAAAGTTTCATTTTGTGGTGCCAGTTACAACTTCACTGAATCTTGGTACTAAGAACTGACAATTGAGACAAACACCAGAATGCTGGAATGTGAAATGTCTCCCTCCACTCCTCCCACATTTAAACACAAACCTGCTTTAAGAATTCAGTCATTAAGAATGTAACTATCAACCACAGTGGTGTTCCCCTTCACTCCTATCTACTACAGCACCTCTTATCAATATAATTTAAGGTAACAAGGGCTGGTAAGGATGCAGAGAAACTGGAACACTTATACATATTGCAGCCTGTGTGTGAAAATAGTTTGGCATTTCCTGAAAAACTTGAGTATAGATTTACTATACTACTCAACTTTTCCATTCCTAAGTAGCTGTCCAGAAGGACTGAAGACATGCATTCAAACAAAAATAGGTGTATTCTTTACATTTGTCAAGGTCATGGTAATGACAAACTGTCCTATAGTGAGTTCTAGAAAAAGAGAATGTTTCCAAATAGAAAAGTAATTTTTCTCTCAGGCATCCCAGGTGCTGAAAGTGAAGTGGGCCTAGGGGTTACATTAGCCTACAATAACACCATTGATTTCCTGGCAGAGTATTAACCTAAGCTAGTTGTAAATGATAAACCCAACAATACACTGAATCTTAGCCCTAACCATATGCCAAGCATAACACAAACTCCAACATTAACACTTAGTTACAAACCTTACATTGACATCAAATGAATCCAAATCCTAACAAGCCTAAACCCAAACCAGAACATTCTCTTGATACTGCTACAAACTTGATTTCTCTCAGGGATGTCTAATTGGGGAATCTCATTCTGTCTTGTGCTCCCATATTTTCATTTAAAAAGAACCTAAGCAAGGGGAACGGAGGGGAAGGAAAAAAAAGAAGCAGCAAGGTATATCATGTACAGGTACAAATTCTCTGTGATAAATGTTATCATTATGTATATCTAAGTATATCTGAAATGTACCACTAAAATAAAATTCAAAAAGGGAACTTAAGCATGAATGTACTTGCAGCAGAAGTATGGTTCGTAGGAGGTAATTAGAATTAGATGAGGTCCTGATGGTAGATTTCTTATGAATGAGGCCAGTGTCCTTAGAATTGTCCAGAGAAAATTGCCATATTATTTTGTTTTATTTTGCAATACTATCAGAAATGAAGTAGGAAGCAGGTGCTCTCTTTATTTTCTCATCCTCCACGATGGCTAAAAGTAAATGATTATTTTTTTAGACACCCAATTGGTGATACATTTTTGTGCAGTAGGCTGAGTGAAGATAACACCCTAATTATGGATAAACAGTTGGTAAATTTAGTCTTTCTTTGGAAGAACTGGCCCCCATAAATTCTTAGAATTTATAGTTAAACAACTTCAGAAGGACCTTACTAATTTCCACATACAAGAAAGAAAATTTAAAGAATGGAGAAGCAGATTAGAATAATTTGGGGTTTGTAAATGGTCCCTGGTATCAAAAACTGAAAGAACATATATTAACACATCATTAAATGCTTCATATTACAAGAATGATATTCACATGAAGCTGGAAATACCCATGAATAGAAAGAATAATTTTAAGTCAAATGTCTATGACAAACAGAGAAACATGATACCTACGGAATGATTGTGGTGCTGCAGAAGACGTGCATTTAAAGTAACCTAAATATATGCCACATCAAAGTTAGGCCTTTGCCAACATCAAAAACCAAGGAAGCCCAGAGCAACATTAGGGCCCTAAAAAATCATGAAAATACAGGGACATGGGATAAAAGCAGGAAGCGCTGGAAGTGCTGGAAACTCTTAGGAATCTACAAAACACAACACTGTAAATTTTAAACGTGTCACTATTTTATATTTTAAGTATTTATATACATTTTAAAATACAATATATAAATATTATTATATATAATATATATTATATATTATATTTTAAATATATAAATTTTATATTTATATTTTAAATATATAAAGTGTCAATGCAAAAAACAATATTTGTAAGAGTGCTTATTTAAATAGCTCTATTTTCTTAGACTTTCCTACCATTTTGAATACAAATAGTCTCCTGGCAAACAGCAGTATTTTACATTTCTATTTCCTGATATCCAAAATTTAAGCAAGAATACAATACACTATTGCCTCGTGTTATTTTTAAATTGTCTTCATGTGTTGATTCTTTCTCAAGAGGCAAGCTCGTGTTCATGTCTTTTTAATGCTCCCTGTGTGAGTGATAAAAACATGTATTCTCGCTGTTTTGGTGGTAGTGTAGGTCAAACCCTTGATCTCTCAGATACCTGGCAAAGGCTTTAACACTGACTTCTCTCCTCACCCCACCTATGTATCATTCAGTGGCCAGGCATGCCTATCTCCATGTGCATAATGAATTGTACTTACTAATCAAGTTTAAAATATTCTCTTAATACACAGATGTTATAATTTACTAGAGAATTAACTGGCAAAATTCCTCAGCATAATGCTATATATTATCCAATATGTACTACTCTTCCTTCCTTCCAGCCTTTCTCCTCCTATCATCGTCCTCATCACTATCATCATCATCAAACACCTCATCTTCATCATTTTTCTTCTTTTCTACTTAAAGGTATATTATCTTAAAATATTATAATATATAAAATCACAATTAATATTTCTTTTGTGATAATCCAAACCTCTATGCCATTATGAATGGAGCATTTATTTTACTCCCTTTCATTTCTAACAGTGCATTTTTTCTATATCCAGTTTATCTGAAATTAACACAGCTACCTTAGATTTATTCTGGTTGAAGTTTGCATAGTACAATCTTCATAATTATTGTCATATTATGTCTTGGAATTTTCCCATTTTCATTTTGGTTTAAACACATCTGTTGTGAAAATAAGTAAGTAAATTTGTGATTTTCTATCCCATTAAATGAAAAAATTATTCTATTTACAATCTATGACAATTTATGTACTTTCTTTGTTCATGTCATTTTTACATTGCTCTCCATTTTTGGATAACTCCAAAATTGCTTTCTAAGTTATTTTTTTATTAACTGAATTGTACTTGTGTTGGTTATTTATTAAATAAGAAAACCAAATGTAGATCTCAGTAATCCCACTGTTTCAATAAGACTGCCAGGGGTTTCCCATCCCTAGGAAAGCTTCCAAATTTAGTAAAGTATTATACCAAAAATAATAAAACAAAAATTGAGATACTTTTCTAAAATCCCTGTGTTCATGTTGCCTTGACTATGTGCTAAATACAAATTTCTGAAAAGGAAGGACCAAAAATTTAAAATTTTCAGTATTAAAAAGTTTAAATTGTATCTGGATAACCTGGATTTGGAGGGAAAGACAAGAGTAAAAAATTTGTATGTAACATTGGGCAGTCAATAGAAGACATCACACTGTATGCTTCTAACATCTGCTCCTTTAAAATGGAAAAAACTTAAGAAGGAAACAAGCTTGTCATTCTAACTTGCTCTTTTTTGTGGGGGGGTGTTTCTGGGGATTGAACTCAGGGCCTTGTGCTTGCTAGTCAAGCACTCTACCATTGAGCTAAATCCCCAACTCCTAACTTGCTTTTTAACATGACATTTCCAGGTAAAAATGTTAAAGAAGGTAAAATTGGTCATTATACACCAGAGGATATATATATATATATATATATATATATAATAGTTTCGTTTGTTTAAAAAGATTTTATCATTACGAGCTGATATGGACCTAAACTCTGTTGTGTGATCAATGACAATAACATCCCAGTCTTAAAAAAATATAAAAGAATTGTATATACTTTTAACCTGGCATAATTACATATTTCTGGATCACACACATGACTGTCTACTTATACAACTCAAACTTCCTACATTAAAAACAGAGAAAGCCCAAAGTAAGTTTTATCTTCAACAATCAAGTTCTTAAGCATAGAAAATTACTGAAATTGCATGGTGGCACATGCCTGTAATCCCAGCACTCAGGAGGCTGAGGCAGGGGGATCACCAGGAGTTTGAGGCCAGCCTTGGGCTACATAGTGAATTCAAGTCCAGGCTAAACTATACAGTGAGGCCCTGTCTCAAAAAAAAAAAAAAAAGATAAATCCACAGAAGAGAGATTTTTTTAGTCAGTCACAGAAGTTGTCATCCAGTGGCCTATCAGATGAATAGGCAGTTTTGAAATCCTGTGCGTTAAATAACAACCCCCCACAAACTTCATTAAATACAAAAAGGCAGTAAACAGCTCAGACGGTGCATAAATCCACAGTCACTCTGATAAATTACCCTTATGCTAAACAGAAAATCAAAAGAATTAGAAAATAGTAGCCAGGGTCCCCAGAGAAACAGACAGAAAGGAAAAGGAGGAAGAAGAAACTTCTGGTCTGAGTGATATGTAAACATCGAGTTTGTTGACCAAAAAATGAAAAGGAATAATATAAGTGTGTGAAGTAAACCTTCAGCTCAAAGCAAGGGAAAAAGATGATTTTAAAATATGTAAAATAATTCAGAATTAAGAACTAAAAATAGAACAGTTGGAAGAAATCAGCAAATTTGTTTCTATGGAAGATCAAATAAAATAGTCAAGACCAATAAAGCTAAACAACTTTAGGGAAAACAAACATTAACAACATTAAGTAAGAGAATGCAATCATGAAGAAATTCATGAAAGCAAATTTTAATGCATTACATTCATTTTTATAAAAAGACTCATTTTAAGTTTTTTAAATTAAAATTTACTCAAAATGACTGAAATAAAAAGATGAAGTCATACAAACATTGATATAAGGTTTCAATAGAGTTGAAATAAAATTATATACTGCATAAAACAGTATACCCATCCAGAATGAATTTACAGATTACTTGGTTCTAAAACATAAGAACAGGGGCTGGGGATTCAGCTCAGTGGTAGAGCACTTGCCTAGCAAGTGCAAGGCCCTGAGTTCAATCCCTAGCACCAAAAAAGCAAAATAAAACATAAGAATAGAAGGCAGACACAGCGGTGCGTACCTGCAGTCTCGGCACTTCAGGAGACAGAAGGAGGATTGCAAGTTCAAGTCCCTCTTGGCAGTCTCACAGTTTAGCAAGTGCCACACACACACGCGCACACGTGCACGCACACACACACACACTTTTAAAAAAAACTTCTGAGCGGGGCATGGTGGTGCACACCTGTAATCCCAGCACTCAGGAAGCTGAGGCAGGAGGATCACCATGAGTTTGAGGCCAGCCCAGACTACATAGCAAGACCCTGTCTCAAAAACAAAACAAAACAAAAAACTTTTGGAGATGTAGCTCAGTGTGAAGGCCTGGGTTCAATCTTTGCTACTGAAAAAAAAATACTAGGAATATCTTAAATAAAACAGAACAGAAAACAAAATCAAAGTGTGCTTTGTATGCTGTTTACGTGAGCTTGCTATAAATACTGAAAACAAAATTCGAGCAAAGAATATCCTAAGTGAATTGTTAGAAAATTTAATAGTTTTTTAGTATCCTCACATATCTTCAGGAAAAAAACTGATATGTTTATTAAAGTATACACAGTATTTGATATTAAAAAGCAACCATTAGGGTTGCTTAGGAGAAAGCTATTTCTTCATCATTATTATTGCGATTGCAAGGAAATCTGTCTACATTCATCCATATGGAGAAGTACAAGAGGTGATGAATATGTTAGTTTGCTTAGTTTAATCAATTGATTAAGTAAATGTATATGATCACATAATATTGCATCTGATAAATATAAACTATTAGTATTTGATAATTAAAGATAAAAACAAATGAAAACTCTTTCAAGTCAAAACTTACATATTGCTTAAAGAAAAAAGCAATGAGTCACAGTAAGAACGGGAGAAGGCAGGCACAGAAGGCCACCCTCTCTCTAGGGGACACATTGCACAGACAACTACATACTCCCTCCATCCTCCCTGACATCTTATATTAAGAAAAGTATAAAGCATACTACTAAATGTAATTTCTTTCCAATATTTGTGCTGAATATTATTTTTCATTACATTCATGGACATGGTACATTATAGCAAAAGGAGCTAGATTAATATCACTCAAAGAAAGAGATACATGAGCAGGTCTATAAGAATTTCAAGGACAAGCTGCTAATTGTTTTCTAACATTAGAGCAAGAAAATCCTAAATGCTCCTAGCAGCAATGTTTGTTACTGTCAGAAAACCTTGCCCATCAGGGAAATTTCTCCAAGCTTGATACCATTCTTCCAACCTCCCTTCATCTCTTGATCTCATTCCCCATTGATCCTTGATTTTTTTTCATGGTTTTCTGTTGACATTTTTGTGGTCCCGGGGCTTGAACCCAGGACCTCACACATACTGTTCAAGTGCTGCACCACTGAACTATAACCGAGCCCAATCCCTTTCCCCTTTGAGAACAACCTATCTCCCTATTTCCAATTATCTACAGTATCTTTTACTTTGTTCTTCCTTTTTAGTCTGTGTTTCTCATATAAGAGAAGCAATGTGATAGTTAACCTTGTGTGTCTGATTTATTTCATTTGTAAGAGGCAGTCTACAACTCATATATTACTTTGGATCTTGGCATATTTTTGACTCAAACCAGTGCAAAGTTGCAGGGTGGCTGAGGCTGCCCCATCTGCACCCTGTGGAGCTGCTGCTGGCACAGAGTCTACACTGCCCACCACAACAAGAGCATGCACCAGCCCTCACGCTAAAGACTCAGGATAAGTGGACCAGCTTGTGCAGCCCCAACTTCACCAATGCACAGAGAGGAGCAGCTTGGAGCCAGCGCCTGCCCTGCCCTCCAGAGCATCTCAGTCATCCATGGCTCAGTGCTCACACAGGGCCCTGCCCCGTGGCCTATTACACTGCTCCTGAGGCCAGTACTCCAGCTTTCCTTCCAGAGCTGGAAGAGCACACAGCAAGCAGAAGAGCGGGACACAGCTCACCAGGGGACGGAGGCTAGGAGGCTGGCAACATCGGAGGAAAAATTCACTCAGCACTAGGGGAATCTAGGCTCCTCCCTGGCTGCAGGACTGTGGTACCTAGAATCCTTGGCATGATTTCCCCCTGGACTACCATATCTAAAATTCTGTGTAGGGCTGCAGGACTGCCTACTCAAAGTAATTTTCCCATAGATATCATGAATAAAATTCTGCCACGACCACAGAACTATAGTACCCACAATCTTCAGTATTGTTTCCTGCTGGACTACTATAGACAGAATCCTTGGAGAGGTCACGGGACTACATATTCAGAATCCTCAGAGTAATTTTCCCAAGGACTGCAATACCCTGAATCCTCAGCATGATTTCCTCCCGGACTACCATACCCAGAATCCTTCGCAGGGCCGTAGGACTACGTACCCAAGTCTTCCCTTATTTTCCCACAGACTACTAAGCTGGAATTCTTCTGCAGCCACAGGACTATGGTACCCAGAATCTGCAAAGAAATACTCCCATGGACTATCATACCAAAAATCCAGTGCGCAGACATAGGCCTGCAATACCCAAAACTTACCCCGTGTTTTTCCCAGCAAGGACATTACCCAGAATCCTTGGTGTGCCCGCCACTAAGACAACACCTGTAACCTACAGCATACTACTATAATGACTATGGTACCCTGAATTTGGGGCAAGTTTCCCCAAGGACGATGGTACCCTGAAGACTGTGCCACGACCCACTCAAAAGTCACAGTATTCAGAATCCTCACTACGGCCGCGGACTGCAATACCCAGTATCCCTTGCATGTTGCCTGAACAAAGACTACCACACCCAGAATACTCACTGTTCTCCCTCAATACAGTAACTACAATACCCTAAAGCCTCCCTGCGGCATCCTGGCTATGCTGCCTAGAATCCCAGATGAGTTCCTGTTACGAAGGACTACATTACCCAGAATCTTTGCTGTACTCACTCCCGAAGACTACTAGACCCAAGATTTGACAGCCACATCTTTAAAGACTCTGGTACCCTCTGTCCTCCTTGTGTTTTGCCGAGGATCGTCCATGTCCCCTCCTCCCTCGGGGCTATAATACCCAGAATCTTCTGCGTGCTCTCCAAAGACTGTGTTAGGCAGAGTCCTCTGCGTTGTACTACAATTTAAACCCAGAACCCTTGGTGGATCCACCACCCAACACCTGAATACGGGTGTCCACCAGGGTGTGCACTACCAGTACTCTCTCAGATCTGCTAGTGGTCTGAAGTCCTTTGATCCAGGAGGGCTCCTTTTCCAGGCCTTGGTTTCTTTATTTTTAGGAGCTTATGCATACTTTGGGAACATACGCCATTTCTTTGATACAGGTCGTTTTCCTAGCATGTCTTTGGACTTTGCTCTTACTGTTTTTCCTATACAATACTTAATTTTTAGTTAGTTTTATGTGTCTAATTTTTAAATTCTGCATTTTGAGTGATAGTTGGGAAGATGTTTCCTCAGTGTTTTTTTTTCTACAAATTTTTTTATAACTGTGTTGCTAACATTTGGATCTCACAGTTCAGTTGTATAACAGCAATACAAACTCAGTTTTCACTTTTTCCTAGTTTCTATCAGTTTCCCAAATCAATTTCTCTATAAACACAGTCTTTATTATTCTACTCACTGCTTTAAATAATGTAGTAAAGTATACAATGTATCATATTTCACTTATGTTTGCACATAGGTCAATTTCTAGGGTTTATTTTTTCTTCTGCATTAGTTTATCTAATTGTCCACCACCAGCGCTATCATAATCTTTTAATTATGGAAGGTGTATAATTTGCTAATATCTTTTAAGGATAGCCAGAGCATGTTAACATTTTCAGAATTTCACTAATTACTTCTGCTTTTTTATTTTTATAAATGCACTGCTATAGTTTTAATTTCCACATCAAAATTAATATTGAAATGTAATCCCTTTGTGGAATATTAAATACATAGTGTCAAGGGAAACTTTAGGAGGTGATTAGGTCATGAATTGATTAATCCAGTCATAGAGCAATGGCTTAATGTCTCATCAAGAGAGTTGGTCTCTTTAAAAAGTCAGTTTAGCTCAGTCTTTGTATGTACCCCTATCATTTGTGTTCCGCCTCAGGACTCTGCAGTGTCCCCATCAGCAAGAGGGCCTATGCTAGCCAGAGGCTCCTTGACCTTGCACTTCTAGAACCCTAGGCTGAGCCTTTAGTCATTACAGATTTCCAGCCTGTAGTGTTCAGTAGTAGTACAAGAAAACAGGTTAAGACAAGAATTAACATCTCTGCCTCCAGAGAAAAACTAAATCCATCGAAATTTTTTGCTAGAATCACATGAAAATTATCTATTTTGACATTTGACATTAATTTTATCTTTTTATATGCAAGAATATATGTTCTTATTTGGTTGAATTTTGTGTATGTGATGAGTGAAAAAGAAAGCATCCTTAGAAGTATTTTGGCCCTAATTCTATATAAAGAGTGGAGGTTTAATCCCACAATGTCAAATCCCTGAGAACAATATTTAAGAATATGATCACCTGGATATTCCCATATGCTTGAGTCTTTAGACAATTAACATACAAATTAGAACTGGTAGTTTTTCTTTTTTTTAACTTTCTGCCTTGACTAGAACAGGACATATGGTGAAGCTGCATACGTAAACACTGAGTGAAATTACTGAAGGGAAAGCATTTTGATCCATTATTGAAGGGAAAAAAAATCACAAGATACAATATTTAATGTGATCCTCTTTACTTACAAGTGTATAGGGCAGTAATGCCTCGGTTCACAAATGCTTCTGTTTGCAAAAACAATTCAGTTTGCAAACAAAAGCATTCAGCAAAATTTTGCTTCTGTTCGCAAACTCCATATCGGGTGACGAACATGAACATGGCCATCTTTCCCACACAAACACAAATTTGTAAGCATATGGATACTCTAATAATTTGAGGATGATACTTGCTTTATCATAATCCCACAGCTAGCAGGACCCAGAACAAAGTCTGACACTTTTTAAAAATCAAGCCGAAGCTTGCAGGGTTTCCCCCGTTTATCCTTGAAAGAATGTTTTCTCTCAGGCTACGTACATAGTGGTGTTTTAGAAAAATTAGTATGCTGAATTTTCCCAGACCATGGTGAAGTTTTGGGTTATACAAACATACACTGTTTTATCTGTATGTAAGTTTTGCTTATGTTTTAACTAGTCTTTTTCTGTTCCACACGAACATTATTATATTTCTAAGGTCAATTCTCTGTTGTCAGCCTTCTATATTTTCTTTGTCCTCATCACATTTTCATAGCTATTCTTTTTCTTTACACTGTAGGTATTTCTTAACTTTGGTTTTGAAATGACACTTTTTATTTTCTGAGGCATCGCTGTGTTCTTCATGGTTTCCAATATGAATTTCAATTCTGTCTTTACTATTTTAGTGTTATTTGTCCTCACATACATTTAAAATATCCTAGCTTTATTGTCATAAAAATATGTCCATTTGGGTTATAAGAATTCCACTTCATGAGAATTTTTACTTCATGTCTGTACTTCAGCTAGTGGGGCAGATTTTCAGATTTTTGTTTGCTTATTGAGGTGTCATTTAAACTTGCTACAGCTCACCCTATTTAGGTATATAGTCTGGTAAATTTTGACAGATTTATGAAGCCACTAAACATCATTTCAATAAATATATTAAAGATTTCAATTATTACTTACTTGCTTGATCCTGACCTTTTGCCCTTAGCTCTAGTGACCACATATCTGATTTGTCTTTATAATTTATATGTTTTTAAAGAATATGCTACAACTGGAATTACATAATATGTTACTTTTGAGTCTGATATTCCACTTAGTACAATGCCTTTGGGAGTCATAATTTTGTTGCATATATCAACAGTTTGCTTCTTTTTACTAGTCAGTAATATTCTTTTATGTGACTATATCACAATTTGCTCATCTGTTCACCAACTGGTGGACATTAGGGTTCTTTCTAGTTTCTAGGGAGGAGGCAGGGATCACAGGCATCCTGTGAGCACAGGGAAGCAGAGGTCTCAGCTCAGGCAGGAGGGCTCCTCCTGCAGGGTGAGGATCTCACTGCTCTCTGCTGCTGTAACAGAATACTCAAGACAGTTTGTGAGGAACTGGAGTCATTTGGCTCAGGGTTCTAGAGGCCGGGAGAGCATGCACCAGCATCTGGTAAGGGCCTTGGTATTGCACCATGACAGGACAAGGGCACTGCACGGTGAGGACAAGGAGCCTACCTGCTCCATCTCTTTAATCCCCTCCTGGAGCCTCTGACCTCCTCTAACCCTAATCACCTTCCAGAGTCCCAATCTCTGGACACCTTGGACATAGGAACTTGAGGATTAAGTTTCCCGACACAGAAACTTTGGGGAAACATCAAACCACAGCCACGCACGACATGAGCTCCGAGAAGACCTCTACTCTCATACCAACCTGTCCCTGTGTGTTCTCCTGAGTGTGTTCAGGGACTTGGCTCTACCTGCTTCTCTGTGATCCCAGGGCCCAGAGCAGAGCTTGGCCCATGGCAGCCACTCAGCCTGTGTCCACCAAGCAAAGGTCTTCCGGCTACAGGCTGTGCCAGCCTCTCTCAGTCTTTCCTCCCTTGCCCTGACTCAGTAACCCTTCAGTCCCCCAGGTCATGTTAATACAAGTTCCTTGTGTCCTCACATTCATGGGCCCTTTCTAGGGCAGGATCCCAGAGTCAGGGGCCTCTTCTCTCGTGTGACAAACTGTGCTTGTCTCTTGACCTTGGGGAGTTACCCTATCCTAGTTCTTTTCCTCATGGCTGAGACAAAATGCCCAATGCCCAAAGTTAAAGGAAGAAAGGTTTACTTTAACTCACAGTTTGTAGCGGTTTCAGTTCTTAGTTGACCCAAGAGAGAAGTCATGAAGGTTACAACCACTGGCAATGCCATAGAGGTTCAGCCCTTTGGAGTTGGAAGAGTGGCATGGCAGAAGGGTGTCATACAGCAGAAACAGTCCATGACAGAGCAGGCAGGAGATAGCAAAGCAGCAAGCCTCCCTTCCCCCTTTTTCCCACCCAGGCTACAAGCCTTTTGGGTAACGCAACCTACACCCAGGGTGGGCTTTCCCATTATCCACACAGAGAACGATGATAAAACCAATTAATGGACTAGATACAGTACTACACACCCTTAATCCCATCCCAGTATTACACGCTCTAGATCCAGCCAAAAGCCTCACCTATGGGTGCATGAGGCTTTGGAGGGACATCGAGATACAAGCCATAACATTCTGCTCCTGCTCCCCAAAGGACTCACATACATCCCTTTAGGCAAAAGGCATTTAGTCCATCTCTAAGAATTTCCAGAGTCCTAACAGTTTCATCATTGCTGAAAAGTTCAAATCCAAAGTCTCTCTGAGATTTAAAACAAACTTTTAGCTGTGAGCCACTGTACAAATGAAAAGAAAGTTAAACACTTCCAAACTACAATGGCACAAGACAAACATTCCCATTCCAAAAGGTACAAATAGGGGAATAGAGAGGAATGGGACAAAGTGAGACCAGCAGGGCAAACATTAAATCCCAGAGTTCCTGTCCAGGACCTAGGACAATCTGTGGCAAGATGTGAACTCCAAAAGTCTTGGATGGCCACTCCTATGCCACTGACAGTGGTTGTAGCTCTCTTGGTTTCTCTCTTGGGCTGGTTTTGCTCACTCCTTGCTATTTTCCTCAAATGACACATGTTCCTGGCTTCTCCAAACTGCTGGGCTCCAAACTGTACCATCAGCTTCACTGTTTCACACATTACCCTCTCAGGAGCACACTGACTGTTCTCCCAGGACTTCTTCTGAAATCTGGGTGGAAGCCTTCCCAACCCTACAACTCTTCCATTCTACATGTTCCTAAAACCAGCACTATGTGGATGATGACAAGTTCTGCTGGTAGCTGGAGCAGTAGCTCCTTCTTTCTTGGCTGTAGGGGTAGAGTAAGTGCCTGAATTGCTGAGCATTATGAACCCAATCCTGCGGGACAAATTCTCTAGGCCACCGCCATTCTGGAACATGGTACCCTGGTGCTCTTTTCTCAAAGCAAAGTCTTTCACCTTTGCAATATTGAGGCTGTAAAGGGTGGAGTCCTCCTGGCTTTTGTGATGTCCTCAGGCCATCTTTCCTACTGTCCTGTCCCTTCTTAGCAACCAAGTCCTCCTCTGCTTCATCTTTTTAGTCCACAACTTTACTGGAGTTTCCTTTCTGGCCAAATTAAAAACCTTTTAAATCATTCTGCTGGGCCATTTGCTCCTGATGCTCAAAGTACAGCTGCCTAAAAGCCTCTAAAAGTAGCCGTGCCACAATCTCAATATTATACTGGTGGAAATTTCCTCCACCAGATTAATTAGTCCACCACACTTAATCTCAATCTCCTGCAAAGTCTCTGGACATGAGCAAAATTCATATGAATTTTTTTGCCAGTGCATAACACCCATGGTCTGGAGTCCAACAACTAATGCAGTACTTGTTCCTAACTGTAACCTCCTGAGCCTGGTCTTTACCAGATACATTTCTATCAGCATTTTGATTTTTGGAGCTCTGGCCAGAATTGCCGATTAAGTTCAGGTTACAGCATACCAGGACTGCTTCTTCAGCCAGTATTTCCAAACCTTTCCAAATTTCCTTCACACCAGTTCCAAAGGCTCCTGAACCACATGGTCGGGTATAGTCACAGCAATGACCCCACTTCTCTGGTACCAAAATCTTAGTTCCTTTTCTCATTGCTGAGGCAAAATACCTGACACTCAAAGTAAAAAGAGGAAAGGTTCATTTTAGCTCACAGTTTGAAAAGGTTTCAGTTCATAGTCTGCTGGCTCCAGGACAGGGTGGCATGGCAGAGTGGCATCGCAGAGGAGAAACAGTCTGTGACAGAGCAGACAGGAGGCAGTGAAGCAGCCACAGCCCGCTTTCCATCTTTTCCTTTTTTCCCATTCAGGCTACAACCCTAATGGTCAGTGCCACCAACACCCTAGGTTAGGGCTTCCCATTACCCAGTAATCCAATTATCAAACACCCTTAATCCATGCTCACACAACCTAGATCCAGCCACCTCTGAAAATCCCCATCTGAGTGCATGAGGCTTTGGAGGGACACCTAGGTAAAAGACATAATTTCCTCATTCCTCTGCAGTAGCCCTGTTCTGAGGTGGCCAAAGAGAGTGTGCAGGAGGGCAGTCAGTGCATGGGGAATGAGCATCTGGAGTTTCAAGGCTCCTCATGCTGCAGGCACTCAGGGCTACTGTAGGGTCAAGTGGCTGGGAAGGGGAGGGGTACTGGCCACCCATGGGGTTAGTGAAGGGCGAGGTTCCATGCCTTGAAGCGCAAGAGAGGTTGGGGCATCTCCTAGAGCTCAAAATATGAGTCATCTCCTAGAGCTTGGCTCTCTGAAAAGGTGCCTTCCTGCCAGCCCCTCCCAGGCCAGTGGGAATGTGCTGCCTTCAAGACTAGCATGCACATAGGAGAGGGTTTCTGAATGCTGGAGGGCCATGTTCCAGCTGCCAGGGGGTGAACCAAGTCTGAGCCTGAGCCAGAGTAACCTCTGCTGTCCCATGGAGCAACTCCTCCATGAAAAAGGGAGGTGTCTGGCAAGCAGGACCATGATTCTCTTAAAAAAAAAAATGTCCCGGGGTGTGCTCCAGAACAAGGCACCCCTCCAGCCAGCTTTTCTGCTCAGCACAACTGCTGCAGCCTTCTTAGCTCAATCAGCTCTAAAATCAGGTTAGTAGTGCATGCCTGCCTTCTAGCTTCTCAAGATGCCAGGATGGAGGATCATCTGAGTTCAGACGTTCAGGGGCAACCTGTGTAACACAGTGAGACCAGTCTCAATAACAAAATAAAAACAAAAACAAAATCAGGTTTCATCTGATGGGCTCTAAACATGACAGACTCTTGACCCCTCTACTTCACACACATGCAGAGACCAGGTAGCCCTCACTGAAGCTACTGTGAACCCTGACCTTGAATGGCACGACAAGGTATTACCCAGATTATCAAGGGGTGACCTGCCTCCCCTGGAGGGTGAATGGGTCATGTGGCAAAGCATGTAGAGAAGAGTCTCACTGGGGACAGAGACCGGTGGCCTTCTCCGGCAGGACCAGAACAGCTTTACTACTTGCTAAGGAGACTCCTGGTCACAAGGGCAGCCCAGCAGTGTTTATCATGGGGCTGTTGGGCCCTTGCTGGCTGAGAGTACTATAGTCTCTAGGTAAAACACAGTTTATAGGGAATTGCCAAAAATAAAGAGGAAAATGGTATTTGTGAGGAAAACCCTGGGCAGAAAAACTGCAATAGCTGCCCCATTCCTCCCATCTTCACCTTGGCTTTGCCTCCAGCTGTGTGGCCTCAGCCATCAATCCTGTATTTCACCTCTAGGCCTTAAATGGACTAGAAAAAAGTGCCCTCTGCAAATTCCAGCCTTCAGCCTATGATTTAATCTTTGCCCTTGTACCTCCCTACTGTGGTTGGCCCATTCCTGTCACTACAAGCACCAATGTGTTTCTGCATAGTCTGCTTTTATGAGTCTGCTGCTTTGGAAACAAATCATAGGTCTCAGGTTCCATAAGCCCCGTGGTGTGGAATTTCTGGTATGACAGCATTTAGCTTCTGAACAAATGTGCTTGGCTTTGCAAACAAACGTGTTTGGCTTTGCCTCATTTGGAGAGAGCACAAAAGGAAGAGCTGAAACTAGCACAAAGAGGTGCATGTCTCAGCAGCAGGGCTTCCTTTCCACCAGAGGTTTTCATGTTCACACTCCTCCAGGCCTCTATTCTGGCATCGTGGGTGCTCCTTTCTGGATCTGGGCAGCTGGCATTTTTGATCAGGGGAAAAATTTAGCCAGTGTCTATTACCTGTGACCAGGGCCTCGGAGCAAAAGGAAGAGGAGTACAGCTACACAGGCAGCCACATCTCATGCTGTTTTGGAACAGTCATGTTCCTCAGGGCTGTGACAACCCAGAGGAGGAGACGGCTTTTGCCAAGACACCGGGCCTTGCTTCCGGTCTCCAATCCAAGGAAATTCCCAAATCTTCTGGGAACAAAGGCAAAATCAGATGATCTTGGCAAGATCCTCACGTCTTTGGGGTTTTTTACACTTCTGCAAACTAAGGAGACTAGACTAGATGATGAATTATGTCCCGTCAGTACTGTACTTAGCATCTGGACCTGTGGCTTGAGAATTTGGATTTGGGATGCCGAGTTCTCACGGACTCGCACTTAAGTAGTCAGCTGCACTCTCTCTGCCTAAAGACAGCAATTCTCTGCCCTGGTAATATGTTAGGATCACTGAGAGGGCTTCCGAAAGACTCAGAACCTGGGTGTCATCATTTGGATCTTGACTGTTTCCTAGAGCCCAGCTGGTCAAGGCTTGAGCCCCAGGGGGATGCTATAGGGAGGTGCTGGGGCCTAAGAGGTGGGGAACTTGGAGGGAGGACTTTGCATCGTGGGGCCTTAGATAGATTTTTCAGATTCACCTGGGTGCCAAAGGGACCTGGCAAAGAGATCTACCATGTCCTGGGAGGGGCAGCAAACTTTGCACTGCTTCAAAGCTCTGATGAAGGTGAGGAATACAGGATTTGAAGGGGAGTTTGGAGGACATGGTGGTGAGATTCCTGGGCTTGTGGAGACATGGGCTCAAGAACTACAGGGAATTTGAGGCTGAGCTCCTGTGTATACCTGTGGTGCTGCTGAGGACATGGTGCTGGGACACTAAGGGGAGCAATGCAAATTTTTATCAAGTTGGAGAGGCCTTTCAAACATCCTTGCAGAAATGTCAGATTCCCAAGGAAGTAAGCCACATACACTTCAGGCTCATCAACTCATAACGGCATTCAAATTCAAATCTCTGAGGCTGGATGTGATCACAAAATGAGGGCATGAGAGGTCTTAGCCCAGAGCTGCAGTACCCAGACCACCTCAACACCTGACGTACCTAGAGCAGAGAAGGAATCCCTGTAGATTGATCTGTCTTCCTCTTAGCACTGCTGCTCCCTTCCCTGTTATGGGAATGTCTGGCTGTATCAGTGATAGCCAGATCCTCACTTTTTATCCCAGACTGCTACAGTCTTCAGGGAATGGGCCTAAGTATCCCCGGGACTCTTGCCCCAAATCCTCTCTCTGTGCCTCCTCTCCCCCTCCCTCCAACTCATGCTCTGCGCTGATGGTGGTAGAATGAGGGATTCCTCAGAACTATCTGACCAGAACCACAGCTGCCTGCATCCCCTACTCTCCCTGCACTCTAAGCAGCTGCTTGCTGGTTCTGATGCCCTGAGGAGCTAAAGACCCCATCATCAGAGACGCAAGCCCCTCCACCCAACCTTGTGTTGACACTAGGCTTGGCCCTGAAGTGTTTGTGAGCATCTCTAAATTCCATCTGAAAACTACTATTTCATACAAATTCATGTTAGGGATGGGTAATGGGAACCAGAATCCACCTGTGCTGAAGGAATCACTATAAGTATTATTTATTTCACCCATGTTAACATTATCGTGAAAATATTTGTTTTAAATAAGATCAAAGACCTTCCACATAAAAATTATAACCTTTAAAGATGATAACTTCTACAAGCACTTCCTGTGTACTAGGCAGGGCCCAAGCTGTATTCCCTGCATTATCTTGTTTGATATTTAAAGCAATCCAGGGTGGTAAATATTAGTAATTGTGGAGGAACAGAAGTAAGTGGGGGGCAGGAGTAAGAAGGGAGCCGGTCTTCATGGCTCATCACCAAGGACTTAATCTCAGTCTGACTTCAGACCCAGAATTTTACACTGTGTAGCAATATTCTATCAGTCCCTTCCCTTAGGAGCAGCCATAAATGCCTACATTTTCTTTGAACAAATACATAATATATTGCAGCATTATGATTTTACACATAATTCATGTTCTCTTTTCAATTTGAGAAAATTTAAGCAACAATTAGCCCTTCGCACTCAAAATCAAGCCAGTAAAAAATGAATTCCTGGCCAGAATTAAAAATTAAAATTACTTATGTGTAATGTGATAATTTAAGTATTCTCATTTTTTTTCTTTTTGAATTACTTAAACCTAAAGATTTAAATATATTTTGTTTGATTTTTAAAACAAAATTTATCTAATTCCTTTTTCTGGGAGGTGGTGCTGGGGGTTAAATTCAGGGCTTTGCACTTGCTAGGCAAGTGCTCTACCACTGAGCTAAATCCCAACCCCTCTAATTCTTAATTCATCATACATGTTCATGAAATTTTAAAATTAAAAATAAAAAGTCAAAGTAAGACAGACAAAAATCATGGCAATGAAGAACAAACCACTGGTTGTCAAGACTTGGGATGGAAAGGAAAATGGAAATATAAAGAAATACCACAAGGGAGTTTTGGGGGGGGTGATGTAACTGTTCCGTATCTTAATTATAGTGGTGACTAGACAAGTTTTACCTTTCATAAAATTTGTAGCACTGTATGCCAAAAGGAAAAACATTAGTAAATTTTAGTGTATATTTTTTTAAATTAGAGAAAAATAACTACAAAGGAATATAGAATAAAAAGCAACTTCCTACTTGTTCCCATAGTCCCCTCTTTCAATGCAGTCCCTTCTGTGTCCTTCCACAGATGCATGCTTATTACAAACAGGCACCCGAGCATGTATGTGCAAGCATATTAATTGTGGCATTGTTTGTAGTGATAAATCATAAACCAAAGTATCAATTACTACTGTGCAGCAGCCATTCCAAACTCGGTGGTGTAATGGTCATATATTGTTGCTTTTCAGCCTAGGGGTCTGCCGAATGATTCTTCTATGTCACCTGGGCTCTCTTAGCAACTGTGGTCAGCTGCAGGTCATGTAGGAACTCTGTGTCTGGGTGTTGGCTGCCTGCTGTCTGAAGTAGCAAAAATGACTGGGTCATGAATCCTTCATCATCAGGCAGGCTGGCCTGGGCTTGTCCACATAGTGACAAGAGGGTGAACTGTGAGTACATAGCCTCCTGTGGTGCTGTGCCCTGCCCAGAGTGACACCCCATGACATAGGACAGTGGCTTTGAGGCTGCATCCCACCCACTGGAATCCTCATGGCACAGATAATGGCTTTCAGGCTGTGCTTTTCTTTGAGTGGCTCCTTTAGTAAAGTAGCAGTTTTCTCCATTTTGAGCGCAGATGCTGGGGCAGACTGACTTGATAACCCTCCTGTGCAAATAGATAATCACCAAATGTTGGACATCCCAGACTTATCAAAAGGAATAACCCTAGATGCACAACACAACCATAAGATACAAATACATAAATTGTGCTAATATAAAATACTACCCATGAGCTTATCAAATTAAATCAGGAACACAGGGACACCTTCATCAAATCATATCACAGAAATCCAGGCCATGAGCTCATCATACCAGACCAACAAATGATGCCTGTCCTCACAGGACCACATAAAGGAAGAGAAACCAAAGGAGGGGTCGATATCTAGAGGTGACATCCGCCTACCTGTCATCTTATCAGAATGCCTGGCAAAACTGTCATAAGGTCTATGAGCTCCAGCTCTGTCCCCAGGCTTCAGCTCAGCTCCATCTGCCTGCTTCACCTCAGGACTGGACCCTTCCAATTGAATGAGTCCTGCTCAGTCAGTAATCTTACCTGGCCACCTGTGGTGACTGCTTATATCTCCACTGGCTCACGGCCTTTACTTTCAGTTCAGCATCTCTGAATCTGAGACCACTGTTAAACCCTTCTTAAACACTCTGTAATCTATGTACACTACTCTGTGAAGTGTGATGTGGGACTTGATTGTTACAGATACTAATACTGTACTTAAAATTGGAATGAAAGAACCTGTGACTGCTCTGCTCATGGCTATCAGGTGAAATTCACACCGCTTAGGGAACTGACAAAATTCATGAAATTATCGTTACTCAATAAATTCTGACTGTGGAAAGACACAGACACATCCAGTCTATGTTAATGACATGTGTCCTGACTTCGGGCTAGCACATTGCCGTTTCTGCTGCATTCAGGGTTCAGCTGGGACACAAGAGGTCTTGAGACTCTACATCTTAACCAGAAGAACTAAAATCGTATTGCCAATTGGCATAGATAAAGGGAAAATAAAAGATCAGGGTTATTTTTGTGACTATAACAAATACAAAAATCCACCCAAAAAAAGGAAATGGTTAGACAGTGGAACTCTAAATATATATATACTGTTGTTGTTGCTGTTGTTATTGCTGTTGTTTTTTCAAATAGGGTCTCACTGTGTAGTTTAGGCTGACCTTGATCTCACTATGTAGCCCAGGCTGGCCTCAATCTGGTGGCAATCCTCCCGCCTCAGCTTCCAGAGTGCTGAGATTTCGGACATACTAAAAAAAAAAGTAACATTCAACTCCTTTCTTGTAGTATTTTTGAAATATGCAATACATCATTATGATCCATGCTCATCCTACTGTACAATGGATGCAAGAACATCTTGTCCTATCTGTCTGTAACTTAGTAACCACTGGTCAAACTCTTCGATCCCTCCTTCCCTTTCCTATTACTCCAGCCTCTGATAACCACCACTCATTCTCAACTTTTATGAGGCCAACTTTTCTGTATTTCACACGAGTGTGATCATGCAGTAGTTGTAAGTACCTGGTTTATTCACTTAACGAAATGAACTCCAGTTCCTTCCATATTGTCACAAATGACAGGACTTCCTTCTGATCTGTGGCTGAATACTATTCCGTAGTGTGTATGCACCACATTCCATCACCCACTCATGAGTTGCTGGACACATAGGCTGTTTCCATTCAGTGGCTACCGTGAACAGTGCTGCAATAGGCGTAGGGATGCAGATGTCTAGTCACATGCCAATTTTCATCTTTTGTGTATATACTTGGTAGTGGTATTGCTGGAACACATGGCAGTTCCATTGTCAACTTTATGGTGAACCTCCATACTGTTTGCCATAAAAACACTACTAATTTACATCCCCCCTGAACAATGTGCAAAGGTCTCCTTTTCTCCACAACTCCATTGTTAACAGTTATTCTAACTGGGGTGAGGTGATGTTTCACTGTGCTGTTGATGTGGTTCCCGCAATGTTTAGTGATGCTGGGTACATGCCCGATGGACATTTACATGTTTTCTTTGAGAAATGTCTACTTAGATACACTGCTCATTTTTAATTGGGTATTTGTTTTTTTGTTACTGAGTTTTTGGAGTTCCTTATACATTCTGGATATTAATCTCTAATAGATATGGTTTGCAAATATTTTCTTCTCAGCCCTTCACTTTGTTGATTGTTTCATCTGCTTGACAAAATCTTTTAGTTTGTCTATTTTTTGCTTTTGTTTCCTGTACTTTAGGGTCTTGTCCAAAAAAATTTGCCCATTCCAGTGTCCTGAAGCATTTCCTCTACAACAGCTTCTAGTAATTCCATATATCACATTTAAGTTTTTAATCCATTTTGAATTTCTTTTTGTGAGCAATAAGAGATAGGAATCAGGTTTCATTATTCTGTATGTGGCTATACCCTAATGTCTCAGTTCACAAATGCTTCTGTTTGACCCTCCCTGGAAGAAAGATAGCCTCTTTAACAAATGGTGCTGGAAAAATTGGCTTGCCACATGCTGGAAACTAAAACTAGATACATGTCTCTCACCATGTACTAAACTAAAATAGAAGTGGGTCAAAGATCTAAACACTAAAACAGAAACACTAAGTCTACTAGAGAGTAGAATAGGAAGAACTCTTGAAGACATAGGGGTAGGAAAAAATTTATGAACAGAACCCAGACTGCACAAGAAATAATACAAAGGATCAGTGCTTGGCATCACATCCTATTAAAAGCTTTTTGCACAGCAAAAGAAATCACCAATAGAGTAGGGCGAAAACCCACAGACTGGGAAAAAATTTTTGCCAGCTGTCCCTCAGACAAAGGTCTAACCTCTAGAATGTACAAATAACTCAAAAAGATCAAACCTCCCAAATTTAAAGACCCAATCCAAAAATGGGCATCTGAAATGAATAAACATTTCTCAGATGAAGAAATAAAAATGGCAAATAAATATATGAAAAAGTGTTCAACATCATTGGCCATTTGAGAGATGCAAATCAAAACAACATTAAGACTCCATCTCACTCCAGAAAGAACAGTGATTATCAAAAAATCAACCAATAACAAATGCTGGTGGGGCTGTGGAGAAAAAGGAACCCTCCTCCACTGTTGGTAGGAATGTAGATTGGTCCAGCACTGTGGAAATCAGTATGGAGATTCCTCAAAAAACTACAACTAGAGGTTCCAGTTGATCCAGCTATTCCTCTACTGGGTATCTTCCCAGAAGAATTAAAATCATCATACCACAGTGATATATGCACCACAATGTTTATAGCAGCACAATTTGTAATAGCTAAGTCTTGGAAACAACCTAAATGCCCAACAACTAATGAATGGCTAAAGAAGATGTGGTTTTTCTACACAATGGAGTACTATTCTGCCATAAAAAAGGACAAAATGGAGACTTTTGTAGGTAAATGGATGTACCTTGAGAACATACTCTTAAGTGAAATAAATCAGATACTCATGAGTACACATTGAATTGTTTCTCTGATATGAGAACCATAAGTGTAAATGAGGACAAAGAGGTGTAATAGATATTATATAAAAGGATGGTAATATTCAAAAGTGAGGAGAACTAGAAAAGGAGAAGGGAGAATAGAAGGAAGGGAAAAAGGAAAGAAAGGGGAAAGGGAAAAAATGGAAAAATATAAATAAACCTGCTGTAAATAGGGAAGGAGGGAGCAGAAGGGAGGGCTGGGGAAGAGAGGGAAAAACCAAGATACATCATGTACATGTACAAAATAACCATGACGAATGTGATCATTATGTATACAATGTACCAACACATGTTCTTGGTGTGTTTGATTTGGTTCAATTTTTTGCAGTGCTGGGGATTGAACCCAGGGCCTCTGTGTATGCTAGGCAAGTGTTCTACCACTGAGCTATACACCTGGCCCTCTTACTGATTTTTTTTGCTCTTTATATATGTCTATTTTATACTTTTCTCTTTGGAGGAAAGTCCTTTGTGCTGTGCAGACAGTAAGAGGCAGAAACAGCTCAGTTTAAGGCTCATGGAGCTTATCCGGGGTTTCTGGGCCACTTCCAGAGGTGAGGGAGAGATCGTCTGACTAACCTGACCAATCACCTCTGGTGAGGGGCTGGTTCATTTGACCCGCCACTCTCAACCTGGGGTCCCTGAGCAGGAGAGATGGGCACCATGAGGAAAGGATGGTGGGAGAAGTGATCGGCAGCTCTGGTGCCCTTTCTAGAAGAATGTCTCCTTCAAACATTTCCAGAGATGGAAGTTTGTTTTACTATTCATAGCGACCATCGGTTCTCTACTGAAAGAGTCTATTTACATGGTATGGACTTAATCAGTAGATAATTAGACAACTGTTTTTGAGCAGGGGCAAGATATTTGTAAAGTGCCAGTGTAGGGTTGTCATTCTAACAGTGTGTATGACAGAGAAGGAGGAAGGAGAGGAAAAAAAGAAAACACAGCTGAGAAACCCCGTAACGATGGCTTCCACCATGTTAGCACTCATTTGGCACCCAGATGGATGTGAGCATATCATGTCAAGTAACAGACAAGGCTCAAAAGACACAATGTTATAGTACTACAGTTTGTACACATGCCTCGGTGGCAGAATTCAATATAGAATGCTAGCATCTTGGCCTTAGGGTTACAACACCAGCTGGTTAATATCAGCAGGTGGATGTCCAGGAGCTCAGCAGCTTCTTGTTTGGTCAACTATTTTAAGCATTTGGTTCTTAAATAAAGTTAATGTTGTTTATATGTAGCTATTTTTCCTATTATTTTAGCTCTTAAATCATTAATTTTTGTTGCTGTTCACATTAATCATCCACATTCCCTGTGTTCGTCGGCTTTCTATTGTTACTGTGACAAAAAAAACTGAGATAAATAATTTAAAGAGGAATTCACTTTAGCTCATACTTTTACAGGCTTTGGAGGCTTTGGTCTGTCAGTGGCTGTTGGCTGACTCTCTTGTTCTTGGGCCTCTGATGAGACCATATCATGGTGAGGCAGAGGAAACTGATCACCTTGAGGCACCCACAAGACAAAGACAGGGAAAGAAGAGGGACTAGGTCCTCATATCCCCTTCAGGAGTGTTCCCAGTGACCTAACTTCCTTCCATTAAATCCTACATCCTAAAGATTCTGCCATTCCCAACAGGCTAGGCACGAAATCTTCAAACTTGGCATGTAGGGGACACTTGTCCAAGTTATAACAACCCCAACCCCAAACTCCTTTTCAGAATCTTCTGAACTTCTAACTCTACCCTTAAATCTGATCAACACTTTTTTCTATTTCTGTAATAAAACTAGCATGATATTCTGAGGTTATGATTTGGGGTGTGGGTAGGAATTCACTGAGACATACTTATTTAGGAGCAAAGGTCTGAAAAGAACAGGTCATCTCCTCTCCTGCCACACCTTTGTTGTCACACTTCATAGTACAGGAAAAGCCAATATACCTATTACATACTTGTCATAAAAAATGACTGATTCAAATCCCAAGACTGTGGCCAAGAGGAGCAAAGATCAGGCCATGATCTCAGCACTTTCTGAAGCCACAGAGCAACCTAAACCTCTGCATGCTCTTAATAGAAGCTCTTACGAGATTAAGATTTAAGTGACCAGGGAAAGCTAAGGTTAGACCAAGAAGGGAAAGATGCTTCAAAATGAATTCCCCTGTGTAAGTTAAAGTCCCATCCTAACGTGTGGTGGGTGGCTTGTTACCTTGTTGTGGGGTGTGGAAGGAGGCAGGGTGTACTCAGATCTTATTTACACAAGCAGGTGTTGGGCATGCTCTTGTCTATTGCACAATGCCTTGGACTTCGATGCCATTTGGGTGAGTGGCAGGTCAGCCATGGGGCCCTGAGTAGGACTGAAGAATGGTGAATGCAAGCCAGTGATTAAGAATGAGACACTGAAGTATTTCTGCTGTTCTTTGCCTTCACCTTTTGATCTCCTGCTTTTTAATTCCTTCTAACCCCAAGTTTTCCAGCTCTCCAAGCTTGCCTTTTCTCAAGAACTTTTCGCCTCCCAAGTTACACTCCTTTCTTTACCCTCCACCCACCTGGTATTTCCTTCATGATTGATGTCAGTCATTTGTCCTGAGAACTGGATGCTAACACAGTGTCTCCCTGATGAGAGGCAAGAGGGAGGCACATAGAAGTAGGCTTCCAGGCTGGAGAACTTCCTGGGATCTTTCAAGTCAAACCGTTTAGGTGATTGTCTACCTCCACAGAATTCTTCAGAGGTATGTTGTAAAGTGGCATGTGGGCTCAAGAGGGAGTTGAGTCAAGAATGAGACAAATGATTCAGGCAGATACTCGGGAACTGATGCCTTCATGATTCCTAAGAGGAAAAAACATACATTTTTGGTCAATAAGGAATGGTACAGATTCGAAGTGCTCGTTTCAGAAAACAAAGGCAAAGACCGTGAGAGGATTTTTTTTAATTTGCCCCATATAAACTGCTTCCAATTGCATGTGGAGATATTTGTAGGGTTCAAGATCATTTTTGTGTTCTGATTCTGCAGCAGTGTCTGATCTTAGCCTTGGTGTCTTTTCCTGTAAGGCAAGCGGCAACGTCAAGTCTCGGAGAACTTGTCTCTATCCACAGTTCCATTGCTTACACTCAGCTTCCAAAGGCTGGGAGGCAGATCCCATGTCATTCACAATAGTTAAATTTCCATTATTCACAAATTCTCTTTTTCTCCTGCCTTACCCTAGTCTCCCAGCTACCCTCTAATATCACTTCCCTCTTTGCCATGCTCTTACAAGTAAGAAGTCACCCAGCTTATGCCTTGTGATTGTGTCTTACTCCCTCTTAAGGCTTTCCTTATCTGCTCTGCTGCCAGAAGTCACATAGGCACATGAAGAGCCATAGGACACAGGGTGGAGGCCTCAGAGCAATCATACCTTAAAAGTGGAATTAATGTTGCACTATAAAGGCTGCCTTACACTCACCCAAATAAAATTTTGCAGCCAGCCCACAAAATTATCTGCAAAAAGCATAACTGCTTGACAAAACAAAGTAAATGCTTTGTAAAGGACTACAACAAAATCCAGCATCTGACAATGTGAAATTCACAAATAAAGCATTTGATTTTAAAAAGGCATGCAAAGATGCTAGAATTTATAACTAGGCAGAGGAGAGTCTCTAGTCTCATTTAATACAAACAGACACAGAATTGACAGATATGAAGGAGACTGAAAATAGCTATACAAATGTTATGAAAATATTTAGAATCTAAAGGAAAAATGAAGGGTAAAATAAAGGAGAAATACATGATAAATGTAAAAGACATAGACGGGATATTTTGAGGTAAAAAATACAATGATAATATGAACATGTTAATCTGAGATTAATAACAGATTAAACCCTGCAAAAACAAACTGATTCCCTTAGAGATATAGCAATAGATCCAAAGTAAAACACAAACAGAAAAAAACTAAAGAAGAATTAAAACACCATTGGTGGCCTTCCGAACAAGAATCTCAATGAAATCCAAGCAGAAGAAATATTTAAAAACATGCTTTTTATTTTAATTTAAAAATGTTTTTATGATGTAATTGGCTGCTCAAAGCAAAAATAACAGCACCATATTGTGGGAATGATAACACATATAAAAGAAAAATAAATGACAAGAATAGTCAAAAGGACGTGGGGCCAAAAAATGGAAGTTTAATGTTAAAATATTCTTACCCTTTACAAAAAGTAATAGGGCAAGAGCAGACTATGTGGAGCTAAAATATATGTTATAAACACTAAAAGAGTTACTTTTAAAAAAGAGAAATTCTGTGAAAGACACAAACTACCAAAGCTCACGCAAGAAAAAGCAGATGAGCTGAAAACGTAGTATGTATTCTACATATTAAAATCATAGTTAAAAGCTCACAAAGAAAACACCAGACCCTGATGGCTATACTAGTAGATTCCACCAAACATTTTAGGAGGAAATACTAATAATTCACAGCCAATTCTTCCATAAAATAGAAGTTAATCCTTTCAAACCCATTTTATGAGGCCAACATTAATACTGAAAACAAAGACTTCAGGGGAAAAAAAAGAAAGAAAGAAAGAAAACTATGGAACAATAACTGTCATGGAAATAATGTGTAAAAATACTTAACAAAAATATTAGCAAATGTATCAAAATAAAGTGGAATTTGTTCCAGAAAGGAACAAATGGTAAAATATCTAAATATCAATTAATGGAATTCACTATATTAAAACACTAGAAAGGACATATGTTTGTATAAAGAAAATTCTGAAAAATTTCATTACAAATTCATGAACAAAATTCAGCAAACCAGTAATAGAATGGAACTTCCTCAAACCAGAAAAAGAACATATATAAAAACTTAAAGCTAACAACATGTTTAATAGTGAAAGAATGAATGCTTTCTCCCTCGGACAAGGATGAGGGCAAGGACTGCTTGTTTCGCCACTTTCAGTGAGCATTGCACTGGAGGTCCTAATCAGCGTGACAATGCAAAGAAAGGAAACGAAAGGTAGACAGATTGGAAAGGAAGACGTATATGCCCCTATTTACAGATGGCATGATTGTTTATGTACAGCGCTCCAAGGAATCCACAAAAAAAAAATTGTGAAAACTACTGAATTTAGTAAGGTTCATACAGATGAATAGGTATATCATGGTAATCAGTCTCAAGATTGGCTATTGTTAAGATGTCACTTCTCCCCAGTTGATACATAGATTTAATATAATTCCAAAAAAATTCAGCAATTTTTTTTAAATCTAAAATTTTCACAGACATGCAAAGAATGAAAAATAGCCAAAACAAGTTTGAAAAAACAGGGATTATACTACCCAATTTTGATGCTAAAAGAATACAGTAGTCAGTTCTATGGAAATGACATAAGAATAGACACAAAGATAAATATCAACAGAACCTAATATAGTTCAGAAGTGGATCCACGCTTCTTTCATCTTTGACAATGATGACAGAGTGATGTAGTAAACAGATGGCAGTCCTTTCAATAAATGGTACTGGAATAATTAGACATCCACAAGAAAATAAAATGAAACTCAACCTTTACTTCACACATATATAAAAATTAATCAATATTACTGGGACATGCATGTTCTGGCTAAAGGGGGGTAAATTTCTCAACTCTAGGAATTTTTGGCAGAGAAGACAAGTAACCACACTCTCTCAGCACCCTGATGCTCACACCACTTGGAAGTGCAAGCAAGCAAAGCCCCAGCACATCAACTCCAGGGAGAATCAGGGCAAGCAGCCTCCAGCAGCCTACCCCAGAGTTTGCAGATGCAATCCCAATGGTGCAGGCAGCAGAGAGGAGCCTGCTATCCCAGTGAACCGCCAGAAAATGGCAATGAAGTAAATGGGAACAAGACCAGGGAAGGTGACCTCCTCGGGAGGAGACCCACATCTGAGAGCAGTGTTGTGCTGAGTTCTTCTCCTCTCCGAGTTCCTAGAACGTAAGAAAATTTGCACTAAACATCCACCTGTCCTCATCATGAAAAACACTGAGGGGCCACTGCCTTCAGAGGACTTCTCCAGAGCTGTGCTGAGCTACTGGCCTCTGAGTTCAGGCAATAAGGATGGCCACAGGGAGAGCAGTGGCAGCTCAGGGGACATGAAGGAGAAGCAAGGTGCAGAGTCCGTCATATACTAGAAGACAGATCTTGCTCTGCCACCCACACCGCAAGACATAGCTATTTACCCAAAGGCAAAGTGATCAACACTAATGTGATTCTGCAGGTACTCAGGACACAAAGGTGTCGTGAACCAGTAGAGCACAGATGCCCCCATGCTGACCCCTGCTTGTGCCGGGGCCAACAGCACCCTGTGGGGCCTGGAGCAGATCCTGTGTCTGCAGCAGCAGCTGCTGCAGCAAATTCAGCTCACAGAGCACATCTGCATCCAGGTTAACACATGGGACTCACACACCTTCCACTTGGTGTGGCTGAACCAATGCCCTGAAGACTTTGGGAATGCATGTGTCCCAGCAAGTGTCCACCACATTGGCCTTGTTCAGTCAGAAGGCTGGAAGCCAAGGTCTGTCTCTGGATGCCTTGAAAGAAGCCAAGCTACCTCATGCCAACATCCCTTCCACCACCAGTTCCCTGTCCCCGGAGATGACACCCTTTGCCCTAAAGCTAGATAGGACTCTGATGCTCCCAAATTTCATGTCTCCTGAATGTTATGCCACCTGTCACAATGACACTATCAAAAGCATTGATATAGATGAGATCAGCTCCCTAGATGGCCCAAAGGCTCCTCAAAGGTGCTTACACTGCTTTATAGCACCCACATGGTGTCACCCACTCTGGAGTTCATTGTGGTGGCTTCCCAGGATACCCTAGGGAAGGCAGGTCCTGCCCCTTTGGGCCTTCAGTGCCAGAGAAGCTGATAAAATGGCTCAGTGGAGAGCAACAGCCTGACCAAGGACTCATTCTCGCTCATGAGTGACCAGGAGCATCAGAGCCAAAGCCCAGATGCCATGTCCTTTTAGGCATTGTCCTAGGCCAATAGCCAAGCAGAAAGCATCAAGTCAAGGTCCCCCAACAGTGGAGTCAAAGCTGAGAACTCCAAGAACAGCTCCCCTGGGGTGGAAGATCATACCAGTCTCCCGCCAACATTTATCTGAGCAGAGCTCACCTATGTCAAAGTTGATCCTGCACATTTGTAGGACCTTCCACCATGTCTCTAAAGGCATGACACATTTGTTAGCTCCCCAGCCACACCAACAAGCTAAGCCAGCGTGAGAATTTCTCATCTACCAGTGCCCTTCAGGTTCACAAACAGACACACACCAGAGAGAAGCATTTTGTGTTCAAAGTACATGGGTGAATGTATACCACCCAAGGCAACCTAAAGGTCCACTATATGACACACTGGACCAACAATAACTCAGTTCTCTGAGGAAGCTGGCCATTGAGAACACAATGACTCTGTTGCATATGGATGGAAGGAGAGTCTCAGAAATATTTTCCAAGGAAATCCTGCCCTCTTCAGTGA
The DNA here is from genome assembly GCA_004026905.1 of Hystrix cristata. Lineage (NCBI taxonomy): Eukaryota > Metazoa > Chordata > Mammalia > Rodentia > Hystricidae > Hystrix > Hystrix cristata. Next base: position 38,186 of record PVJO010002477.1, read on the forward strand.
GTGTTGACCTGGTGTTGTAAAACCAATATACCAGCATGCTCAGTGGTGGCCTGGCCATGAAAGTAATGGCATCTCAGCAATCCAAAGTGGCAGTATTCCCACCCTTCCCATGTCCCTGAGGGTCAGCTCTATGGTGAGTAACACATTGTGTCCAAGTTAGTCAGGTTTCAGTGTTGATGCATAGAAAACAAGTGTTGCCAAACACCAATTTTCTCACTTCCTGGAAGAAAACAAGATTACCCTCAGCTAAGCTCAAAGAGTACTCTCCTAGAACGAGAATGCAGACAAGAATGCAAATGGAGTGAAGTCTCTAGAATCTAGGCTTTATTTTGATTTTCTTAAAGAACCCATCTCCTCCTGTTTTGGTTTTTCCTTACTGACATGTCAGTGATGTTTATGGTTGTGACCCAAACTCGGGCATTCCTACAATTACAGTTGTTGCAATGCTGCTTTGCAAAATATGAAAACAAAAAAATTGAAAAACAGAAAAAATCATACTAAGAAAAAGACTAGATTTTTTTTTTAATTTTGGAAAGAAACAGGTCTTGCAAAGTAGCTTTATTACTTGCAGCAAACTATATATGTGGAAGGTTGTTATAACCTAGAGTAACTTCTTCCAAAGGCTGTCACCTATGTCACGCACCTATGTCCATGTGTGCCACTTGGAACTTACTGCACCACAGTGGAAAAGACAACCACTTAACCTAATTGTGGGATGAGGCACTGTGTATTTACACTGTAACCATGTGCAGGTAAATGGACAAAGGCCTGGCATCAACTTAGGGACCTGTTTGATGTAGCTTCTCCAATCCTATACCCATCTTTTGTTTTGTTTTGTTTTTTGTTTTTGAATGTACTTAAAAGGAAAAAAAAAACCCAGAAAACCAAAGTCATAGAATTAACAAAATATGTTCAACTTTAGGACCTCAAATAGATTCCCTCATGTAGGCTTACTTCAGTACCTAGAGAGCCAGTGTGTGTGTTGCTGTTTATTTAACTAGACTCATTTGGAGCCCCAAGAGTGCCAACTACTTCTTGACCTTCCCAAATGCCTTCCTCTTCCCTGGCACCAGGAAAGTGAGCACCTGAATAGGACTTCTCAGGTAATTCAAGTTTGCCAGGGACCACTATGTTGAAAAACTATGTTTTTATTCTTAAAACTAATGGAAGAGCAAACTTCATATCACAAGTTCATGTATCAGAAGTTCACATGCTTGTTTTTTTCCTTTTTAATTTCCTTGGTGCAATTTGAGCCAAGTAATAATGAATATTCCTCCCTAGCCTTGCCCCTAGAATTGCATGAAGGCTATGAAGATGGAACAGGCAAGTCCTGGGTGTGAAAGATTTAATTTATCTACCTCATGTTTTAAAAATTTCTATAGCTATTGTCTCTATTTTCCCATTTGATGACCACAGAAGTATTCCCAAGCCCTCTCTTAAACCTAAGAGTTGACATATTTGTGGGAACAGTTGGAGTTCAAATTGTGATCAAATCGTGATTTGTGGGAACAGTTGGAGTTCGAGTTCAAATTGTGGGAACAGTTGTGATTGCTTTTTTTTATCCCCCTTTGTACATGTAATAATGTTGAGCAAATGATGAGATAATGATCTAGGAGTTTAATGAGGAAAGAAAAAAAAGACCAGACTTCTGTTTCCCACTGTGTCAAAGGCCCTTATTGAAATGTGAATCAAGAGTGTTGCTCAAAATTTTGTCTTTTAGTTATTACATCTGACTTTAGGATCCAAAAAAAGTGTTTGGCCAAGTTGTGTCTTTCCTTCTGGAATTGTAAGCGAGCACAATAGTAGTCCCTGTTTACATTATGCAGTGGATGTTGTTACAGAGATGCACAAGTAGCTTTCTCACCACTGAGCTAAGAACACCTTGTGAATGTATGATCTACAGGGAGACCCTTGTAGTTGTACTTCCTGATCTGTCTGTCTGTTGAAAAATAAATTTTAAATTCCCTCCTAAATTAATCTAGGTCATAGAGCTAAATGGAAGAGTTAAATCTAGGAACTTCTGCAGAAAATATGAATGAAAAACTCTATGACCTTGTGTTGTGCAAAGATTTGTGAAGTGGATACAAAAAGCAAGAACCATATGAAATTATAAGCAGAACATCACGAAAAGCACAACTTTTAACTTTTTGTTTGTATGGGATGGTGAAGATCAAACCCAGGGTCTTGAACGCGCTAGGCAAGTACTCTACCCCTAGTCCACTTCGAACTTGAAATGAGTAAATTATACGGCATGTAAGTTTTATCTCAATAAAGGTATTAACAAAAAAAATCTTACCTTTTGTTCTTCAAAAGATACTGTTAATAAAATAAATATGAAAATCATGGAGCCAGATACACTGGCACACATCTATAATCCCAGCTGCTGGAGAAGCTGAGGCAGGAGGATTGCAAATTCGAGGACAGCCTGGGCAACTTAGTGAGACCTTGTTTCAAAATAAAAAATAAAAAGAGCTAGGAACACAGCTCAGAGGTAGAGCATCTCTGGGTTCAAGCCTTATACCACAAAAAAGAAAGAAGAGCAGGTGGGAGGAAACTGGAGAGGAGGAGGAGGAAAAGAAGAGAAAATATTTGTAAAATAAAAAAACTAACGACTCCAAAAAATAGGTGAAATATCTGAACAGACACTTTACCAAAGAAGATAGAGATCATAACTCTCAACAATCCCATATTTATACACTTACCTGGGAAAAATTAAAACATACTCCACACACAAACACATTTACAGAAATGTTTACAGCAGCTTTATTCAAAGTAGCAAAAAATTGGAAACAATCCAAATCAACCGATATATATAAATAAATTGAAGTACAACTGTGCAAACCATAAAAAGAGAAAAAGCTATTACTAGATGAACAATACAAATAAATCTCAAAAATATTAAGTTTAATAAAGGTCTAGGGTCAACAAGATTACATGCTGTGTAACCCTGGGTATGTACAGATGCTTCTTGACTTGCCTTGGGTCACATCCCAGTGAAGCCTGGGCAAGCTGCAAATGTTTTAAGTCAACCTGCTTTTCCCACTTTCAGCTCACCGCACAAGGGAGCTCAGCAACATAGCCCACCATGGGTCTCAGCTGCTTCCCTCATGATTGGACTGATGGGAGCCGTGGCTCATTGCTGCCCAGCATCCCATATCACTACCTGCAAAAAGATCAAAATCCAAACTGCAGTCTCTGCTGAATGTGTCACTTCCACACCATCCAAAAGTCAAAGCATTTCAAGTCTAGCCATGGTCAGGCAAAGACTGACGTCTGCACATGATTCGGCACCAGCTCCAGTGACAGACATGAAAACCTGGCTGCCAGCGCTGTGCACAGGGAGAGGCGCCACAGCAAAGGCACAACAGAGGCTCTGGGCTGAGGTGAAGGCCCTGTGTTCTGTTGTGGTTACCCAGCTGCAGGTGTCTGCTAAAATTCACTGAACTACACACTTAACAGAGGTGAGATTGATTGATTATAAATTATATCTCAACAAAACTGATTAAATATTAGTCGCATCCTCACTACCCCATAATCATTTTGAATTTTGCAAAATATATTACAAACTGGTAAAATCAAGACTCAGTGTCACATGATCAGGAATTTGGTGTTTTAGTACATAGGTTGGCAAGACTCACATTTTAAAAATAATAATAAGCTAACAGTAATGAATAAAAAATAAGTTATCTGTCCAGTTCTGGATAAGCAGGAATAGGCCGTCCTCCAAGTCTGGCCTCCTGTAACCAACCATAAGCCATTGGGCAAAACAACAAACAAGTGCAGGGAGACTGAACAGCGAAAAGGAGACAACTACCTAGGGGCCTCAGCATTGAAGGAACATGTGTCGAGTTCCCTGTATGTCTTCATCGCCTCCCATATATCCTGGACAAAAAGCTGCAGATGCCTCCAACCAGGACTACAGCAGTCACAGGAGAAGAAGACAGAGAAGAGGAGTAAAAACAGGAAGAGAAAAGAAGAAGAAAGAAGGGGGAGGGGAGGGGTGAAGCAGCAGCTGTTCAAAAAAAAAAAGACAATTCTCCTCACTCACAGTCCTGGGAAAATGTGGGCTACCAACGGAACACTTTCTCGGCCATATCCAGTATACTCTAGGCAAAATTAGTGGACTCTGTCGCTGACAGCTTCAGCAGAATTGAGTCAGAAGCTGGTCTTCCACCCATCCCTCTGCCATAGAAGAAGGTGTCAGATTTCCCTGCCTGGTGTTACAAGCAGGGCTGACCACAAAGTTGATGGATGAAGCAAAAATATTGATCTTCACTCCTATTCTCCTCTGGCAGAGCCTGCAACCCTCTGGTCTCCCCTCCATGTGAGCAGGATCTGGAATCAGCCAGCCGCCAGCCCGCACCACACCCTGAGATGGTACTGGCAGGAAGAAACAATCCATCGAGCCCTCATGCTGCTTCTCTGCTGGGGAAGAAGGCTAAACAGGACCCAGAGTCTCAAATACAATATCCAAAATATCCACGATATAGATGAAAATTGGTCATCATTCCCAAAGCCCAAACCAAGCTTAATCTGAAGTCAGAATTATCCAGCAAGGATTTTAAAACAGTCAACATAAAGATGTTGCAATAGACAATTAAGAATCCTCATAGATAAAAAAAAAATAGTATCTCTGCAAAGAAAGAGAAATTTTAAGGAACCAAATAGAAATTAGGAAATAGAAAAATATAATAAATGTAATTTTAAAACCCACTGGATGAACCCAATAGTATAATGGAAATGACAAAGGACTGAATCAGGGAATTTGAGGACAAATCAGAACAATTTGTTTAATCTGAGCAACAGAGGGAAAATAGACTTGAGGGGTGGCCAATAAGAAATGAGATAGAATTCCTAGCATTTGAGTTCCAGAGGAAAGGAGAAAAAGAGGGACTGAAAACTAATTTTTTAGGGAGTTGGGGTTTTGAGGCAGGGCCTCACTATGTAGTTCAGGCTGGCACTGAACTTGTGGCAATCCTCCTGCCTCAGCCTCCCAAGCACTGGGATTATGGGCATGCACCACCATGCCCCGTATGAAAAGTATTTGAAATATAATGGCCAAATCTTCCCAAATTTGGAGACATATATTCAGGAAAATAAGAATATTCCAAATAGGAAAAACCCAAAGAAATCCCTAGCAAAACATATTGTGACTAAATCTCCACAATCTGAAGACAAAATATTCCTGTCCCTAGCAGAAGCATACAGTTCCACTTCCATCCAGCTATCCTCTGCCTTTCCAGGGAAGGTATGGGCTTGAACACAAGGCTGCTGGTATCCAAAAATGCAAAGACTAGAATGGAGTGAGTCCAAGGGCCATTTTACTTGGAGCCTACACAAACTTCTTAATAAAGTGATGCTGGCTGAGCAGGTCCTAGACGATAGAGGGAAAGCTGAGTCTGGGGATGGGCTCTCCAGGCAGGGTGGGCACATACAGACGTACAACTCACATTCGTCAGTGGGCATGCGGAGTATAGCCCAAGAGGATGGGAGGTCAGGTCTGGAAGACTTTCATCCTGTGTTGGGGACTTAGACTGATGACAACTAGAGCCATAGAAGAAATTTAAAACAAAGACTGATTTTTGCTTTTTAAGCTTCTGTCCGCTAGTTATTGACAGATATTTTATTGAGAAACATGGAAGGAGGCCTCTTATCTGTTACCAGCCTTAAGACACAGTAGCAAAAACTAAATAAAAACAAAGCAAAAGTAACCACATTGTTTAATTTTTAACTGGAACTGCTTTTTACTTTTTTTTTTTTTTTTTTTTTGGTGCTGGGGATCGAACTCAGGGCCTTGTGCTTGCGAGGCAAGCGCTTTACCACTGAGCTAAATCCCCAACCCCTGCTTTTTACTTTTTAAAATTTTACTTTTAAGATTAGCATTTCTATTTTAAAATGATCATCAGTGAAAAACTTTAACAGCCAGCTCAAATTTGGTTTCCTCCATTAAGCATTCTCTACCCCATCATAGCCATCATATTCCAGGGCCTTGTTCTCTGGGTTAAACTCTGGGACAGCAAGAAGAAGCAAACCCAGGACACCTGGACCCAGTGTTTCTGCAGGTCTCCATAAGTCTGCACCTGCCCTCCTTGGTCCTCACAGCTGGAGATGCTACAGGGCCCTAAGAGGCTGCTCAGCATTTTCCCAAAGCCTGCCACTCAGACCAGCCAGTGTCTCCACTCTTCTTATATATTCCCCCCTGATACCAATTGCCATTCTATTACATACTTTCACCTAAGTTGGTTTTCTTTCTAATCCGTCTATGAAAGTAGACATATCAGAGCAAGCTGATTGAACTCTTAGAAACAGCACTTGGCCTATTTTCTGGAAAGGGCACACCAACTTGGTGTAGCTGTCTGTCTCTCAGGATGTTCTCAACTGTATGTAATAAAAGCTGTTTGGCTTTAACAATAAGCACATGGATTCATTTTTGGATCAGGCATGATCAGGGATCCCTCACCATCTGTCCATAGTCCTCAGCTCTGCACAAAGCCATGCGGCCTGGTCCTTGAGTTGCCTTCTTTCACTGCCACAGTGTCTGGCAGGGTTAGGGTTGGAGTTAGGATTTGGGTTAGGGTGCAGATGGCCCAGCCTCCCACCGTAGAACATGTCTCTGGTGCTGCTGGGCCAGCTGCAGCCCCTCACCCTCCAGCTGCAGGAGGAATATTACACCCTGATTTGCTTACATGGGTATCCCTGAACCAATCACCAACTGAGGAAGTATTAGCGCGGAGTTTGTCCAGATGGTAAAAACTGAGCTCAGCAGGTCAGCTTCCTGCCTCATCTCCTGCAATCCCAGATTCCAGTAGGTGGAGAAGGGCACACCAGGAGTACTTGGCAGACAACGAGGAGGACCCACAGCTCCTTGCTAAAGAGCGGCGATGCTCCACATCAGTTCCCTCAGTCTTGGTTCCTTGGGTACCTTATGTGGGGCTTCTCCTGAGGCTTTCCCATGCCCCCAGTGATGTCACTCTGTTCAGTGCTCCTCAGATAGCATGCATGGAATCTTGTGTCACATCATTTCACCTGTTCCAGGTTTGTCTCTAAACCAGGCGCAAGCTCTCTGAAGTCAAGGCCCAGGACCTATAAAACATTCTAAAATAATTTTAAATATATATTTAAAAACATAAAAGAAAAGAGTATGCTTTCCAAAGATAACATAAACAGTACCCTATGACTTGACTTAAGATTTTTTTGCCTTTAGGACAATGTGACTGCAATCCACGCTCTGTAGAGAGCCAGCAGGGGTGTTGATTCTGGCTCTGTGCCCCAGTGTCAGTCAGTAAGGCCATCTCTCACCAGCTGCTCTCAACCATAGTGATCTGGAAGGGAAACTACTGATGCGAGAGTGGGCCAGGTCACCAAGTAGCAGTGCACAGTAGGTCAGACACATTCCATGCATCGATAACCTGTGATGTTCAAGAAGCATCTATAGTAAGTTGTATGTCAAAAACTTCACTCGTGTGGTATAAAAATATGAGGCAATCTAGAATAAAATTCCCACCCCTAAGACACTTGTAGGAATAGGAATTGAAATTCCCTAGCTACATTTATGCCACATTCATAATTCTCCGATGCCCAGCGCTTGATCATGTCTCCCTCCCGCTCAAAATCCTTCCCTACTTGGGAACTCCTGGGCCTGCCCTTAAGGACTTTGTCCTTTTGTCCTCTTGACCTCACTTATCTTTCCAGCCTCTTCCCCCATGAATTCCATGCAGTCCAAGCAGCATGTACTCCAAGCACAATGATCATTTTGCAGTGTTTACTTTATCTCTAAAGATTTGCATCCATCAGACAGTTCTTAGAACTAGAGCTACAGCACATGTAGCTTTGTGTCTGGTTCCTCCTGCTGCCACTCTGGATCCACACCTAATTCAGAACACAAATACCTCACACGTGCAAGAAGCAGATCTGAGTTTGATAGACTGAAATTAAAAACTGATCACACACTCTCCAGGATGCTTAGTTAGAGGTAGAAACAGGACTATGTGTATCAAGACCCCCGCAACTATTCCCATTCTACTGTACAGATTTTCCTTCAGCGGAGTATCCATCCCCATCTTTGTTCCTACTCCCCACTGGGGATCAGAGGAAAGAGAAGGCAAAGCAGAGCCTGGGTCCCAAGAGATCACTGGAAGCAGCACTGAATTTCATTTCCAAGAGGCAACAGAACTTGCAAAGAACCCTCTGAAATTGATTACAGATCTAGGCTGACCCCTGAGGCCAAGCAGCCTCAGCCAAGTGCCAGTTCATCTGTGCCAGCTTGGATCCAGCTCAGAGCACAGCTCTGACAGTGCCTGTTGAGTGAGGACCAGTCTGCCAGTGCCTGTCCCTCAGGAACAGCTCAGCTCAGCACTGATTGATCACTGTGCTTGGGGGCTCCCATGTTTGAACTGAAACCACCAGGGTTGTGCAGTGGTCACCAGAAAATTGTTGTTTAAGGGAACTTTCTGTCCAATAATCCATAGCCAACAAAGGCTGGTTGTTAGTTGAACCTCAGTGCATTTTTCTTGCTATGCTTCTGGGGAAGGCTGTTATAAATACTTCCCATCATTCTGACATAGTTTTAGCCAGAGTTCCACAACAACAGTAAGGACTCAGAGCCTTTGCTGTCATCCTAAAGACCCTGCTGTGTGTGGTAGGGCAGAATTGTGGCTCTGGGGCTCAAGGTGAGCACTGTGCAACTGGTCTGCAAGGACAGGAACAGAGAGCAAAGCAGACTGGGCTGAAGAGGGATAATCGACAGGCAGGACCAGAACTGAAGTCACTGAGGGGCCAGCGGAAGAAGATATGATGAAGGGAACAGACAGAATGCGAAGGAGAGGGTTGACAGCACCACTCCCTCACAGTCCCAGGTGAGATTTAAGGATGGTGAGCAAGCCAGGCTTGTCACCTGGGTGGGACCTTGTACCAGTTAGTCTCAAAGACTCTAGAAGCCACCTTTCCCACACATGTCAGAAACATACTAAAGAGTTAATGAATAACACTCGGGTGCAGCTCAACCGCAGAGTGCTTGCCTAGCATGCATGAGGCCTTGGAATCCATTCCCAGCATCAAAAAATAAAATAATAAAATAAAATCGGTATCGTCCTTGTTATCTTTCTTTGGTGGTGCTAAGAATCAAACCCAGGAGTGGTGGCCATGCACTCCTGGACACCACAGAGCCACACCACAGGCCCCTGTTCCCTTTTGATTTCCCCCGTTAGCTGCCGACTGCTGGAGAATAGGAGTCAAACAGGCCTTACCTGCCTGCTCTGGTGCCTGCCCCCGTCTGAACTCAACCCCATCAGGACATGTCACAAATGCCAGCTAAACTGAATTACATTTTAGATGAGAAAGAGAGTGCAGATATTCTTTCTGGGAATTTAGTTATCACTCTTTCTTTGGGAAACATTACATCTTTGTTCAAAAATACTTGGCAATGAGAAAATTCTCACAAAACAGCAGTGCATATGAGTTAAGCGTACATAATTAACTCATATGGATGAAATTTTCTTTTCAAGGGCTTGACTAGAAATGTGGAAAAGACAGGGAGAATGGGAGGAAGAGAGCACTTGGCAGAAAGAATTTTAGAGTTTACTGAACCAGAATGGAGGAGGGGAGAAAAGTGATTTTGTGGAGGCCAAGGCATGGCTGGATTTTATCACTGTTAATGAGAAACAGATACCGAAAATAAGTCATTGAAAATGTCTCAGGAATTATTTCCTGCAGACCCTCTGCTCCTCCATGCCAGATGCCTCTGATGAAGGCACCTGGTTTAAATTGCGTTCTGTTGTGGTGTTTTGTCCTAAGTACGTTTGAAAAAAGACACAAGAGCTTAGGCTGGAGGTTCATCTCGGAGGCCTGTTATCTGCCTGATGCTCCTGTCCTGCGGCTCTCTGAACACCTGTCTCCAACTTGAGGCTCCCCGATTGCCTGTCACATGTGGAGGGGTGGTAGGTACCCGCAGAAGGTCAGCCAGAAAAGGGAGATGAGGAGAGGACACAATTTTACACTCATTCTCTGGGAGAAAACGAAAATTCTGGTTGATCTATCTGTGCTCAGAAGAGGATGGGAGCCGGGGACAGGCGGGAGGCTGCTGCGCCTGGAAAGAAAGGAAGGACGAGTCTTCACAGCCCAAAGCCATCAGAGGGCAAAGGCGTCTTGCAGGAACAAGGCACGAAGTCTACGCAACAATTGGTCAGTTGTCCCCTGAACGGGATGCCGAGGCCTGGGCTCCAATGGGACCGTCTAGCCCGCAGGGCACTGTGGACACAGGAAGAACTTTCCTGCTGCTGCCACGAGGAGCAAGCAGCTCTGCGAAGCTGCAAAGCACTGAAGACGAGTGGACCCCACACTGTCATGGTACAGACTCAGAGCTGTTCCCGGCAGAGCACGGTTGGTTCCCACAAACAGCACTGTGGCTGTATTTCCCTCTGCCCACCTCCTCTCTCTCACCCCGACTCCCATTTCCCATCACCTTTTCCATGTTTTCTGATTCATTGGGATCATCCTTAAATCCCCTCACAGGCAAACATAGCTGTGGTAGAGAATTTACCTAACACACATGAGGTTCTGGGTTCAATCCTAGTACCAAAAATAAAATTCCCTGCACACAAACGTCTTGGTGTCAATGGCAAATTTGTTTCCATGGGACGAGGGCTAAGGATTCTGAAACTACTTTGCACTAGGGCTGAATAAGTGAGCAGGTTTCTTACTGTGGGAAGATGTTATAAACAAAGCCTGTGTCAACTTGCAGCAGAGGAGTGGTGTCACTGGTCAGTAAGAGGTCATGGTGTTTTAGGAATCATATGCAGACAGAACATGTGTGCACAGGTTACTAGACATGCAGATGTCTTTGTCCTGTCAATAGAGAATGCCTAGCAGCTCCTTGGAAAGGGTGACATTCTAGGTACAAGAGCAGGGAAAATATACGATAGGCATAAACATCTTCGTGTCCCAAAAAGCAAGGAAATGTGCAAAAAATAAAAAAGATGGGGGACTGTTGAAAGGCAGAGGAACCAAAGCTGGGACAACATGCACAACAAAACCTATAATGATAACACTAAATTATAATCCAACATAAGCTCAGTACTCTCAGGTCCTTGTTGACACAAATCTATAGCTGGGACAACATGCACAACAAAACCTATAATGATAACACTAAATTATAATCCAACATAAGCTCAGTACTCTCAGGTCCTTGTTGACACAAATCTATAGCTGCATTAGGGACAGCTGAATGCAGAGTCCAGGGATGTCGTCGTAGGCTTCAATGTGAGGAAGTGCATGACTACCTAGGTACAAAAGAAGGCTACACTTAAAGAGCAAATAGCTTTCATAACACATTTATCGGACTATGAGCATTTTTGATTTGCATAGGTATATTTTTTCTGTTTTAAAGAAATTTTAACAGTACACGTTTGCAGTACATAATACCTACATTCCTTGTGTGGAGCTGGTGCATGTACATAATCCATTTTAATTCCTTTTTTCCATTCCTTTTCCCTTCCTTCATGTCTTATTTACTTTTCTTATTGCTGAGACAAAACACCATACTCCCAAAGTTAAAGGGAAAAAGCTTTACTTCAGCTTCACAGTTTGTAGAAGTTTCAGTCCATAGTCAGCTGGCTCCAAAGCAGGGTGGCCTGGCAGAGGAGTGTCACAAAGGAGAAACAGTCCATGGAAAGCAGGCAGGAGACAGCAAAGCAGCAAGCAGCAGCAGCAGCAACACCGAGCCTTCCTCTCTCTTCTATACATCTGGCTACAAGCCTATTAATTAGTGCCACCCACACCCAGGGCAGGGCTTCTATTATCCACATCCAGAACTATGTTAAACCAATTTAGTTACCACATCCTATTCACTCATCCTAGATCCAGCCATCTCCAAAAAGCCCCACCTGGATGTGAGGGCAATCTGGCTGTGACATCTGTTACCCCATTAATTGCTAGGGTTTATTCAGCTGATCTGGCTGGCTAAGTGGGTGTCCCCTTCCTCCCTCACCACTCCATGTGCATCCCTCCCGAAGCTGTGCGCTCTGTTGAAGAGGACAACCACCCCTAATAGAGGAAGACCGTTTCCTCAGTCAAGGATATATGAGTAGCTGCACTTCCCTGCTAGAACCTCCAAACAAGCTCTCAAAAAGCCCCACCTACAAGGCTTTGGGGGGACATTTAGACACAAGCCATAACACCTCCCTCCCACTCACTCAATATCTTGATCCTCTTCCCATTTGAGAAAGATCTATCTCCATACTTCCAATCATCTATCTCTTATTTTGCTCATATACAGAAGAGAAACCACACAATATTTAAGCTTGTGTCTGATTTACTTCACTTAACATTATGATCTCAAGGTGCATCCACCTTCCTATAAATGACTCAAGTTTGTCTTTCTTTATGGCAGAGAAGTACTCCGTTGTGTGGAAATATCATGCTTTCTTTATCTATTCATCTGTTTTTTTTGTTTTGTTTTGTTTTTTGTGCTAGCGATAACTCAGTACCTTGTGCTTACTAGACAAGAGCTCTATCACTGAGCTAAATTTCAACCCCTCCATTCATCTGCTGCTTCCAAGATTTAGCTAGTACAAATTGTGCTGCTATAAACATGGGTATGCATAGATCACTGTAATATGATGTCTTAACTCTTTTGGGAAGATACCTAGAAGAGGAATAGCTCCAATTGTGCTCAAGCACCTGGCTATGAACTTCAGTTTAAACTGGCTGTGGATATGACACATGTACGTAAATTTGTTTACCTTTTGAATCCCAGACTTGCTGGTTTGATGAGGAAAGAGTTCTTAATGTTCCAGTTCCCCCTGGCAGGGGCCGCCTCCCTGACTGTCCATTGATTGCTGCTCAAGCCATGGTTTGCTTCACACAGACCCCAGTGGCTTCTCCAACCCTTCTCGGAGTCTGCTCAGAACTGCCAGCAATCCCAACAATACTGATTTCCGATCCCCAAGAGTCTCAAAAAAACAACAAAACCATCTAAAAATAGTAATAGATAGTGAGGTGTGAAGGTTGCAGGCAGGAAGACAAAGTAGTAGTAAAATTTTTTTAATTAGAAATTCCTCTTAAAAATGACTTTTCTGTGAACTTTCATGAGGATTTTAAATCCCTAAATTTCCCATTATGGTTTAGTTTTGGTTTTAGTTATTGCCCTCCCAATTTTTTTTTGCCCTGCATTCCTTGTTTCTTCTCTCTGTCCAGCAGTGGAGGACTCCAGCAGTCCTCAGCCAGCTTCCCACTGTTCTCACTCCATCCATGTCCTTGTCCTGATCTCTAAACCATTGCCTCTTCTCTGGTTGGTGACTCTAATGTCAACCTCACAAACCAACTGCCATTCAAAAATAAGCCAGAATCACAACCACACAACCAGTCCAAACCCACAAGTGCTTTGCAAGCCTCTCTGGTTTGCGTGTCCTTGCTAAACTCGAGGGCTGTTCTGTCCACCAGAGGTGATCCTGACCAGCCGCAGTGGGAGTGAGGGCAGCTCCCTGCTTCCCAGAACTAAGTAGAGTGCCATGCATGGAATGAGTGCTCAGTAAACACTTTCCCTTGAGATAAAAATGCTTGCTAAGTTTCTGAAGCGATTGTTTCTGGGAGTGTAAATTGGTACAACCTCCACAAAAGTAATTTGGAAATATTTGCAAAATTTGAAATATATACTCTTAGACCAAGGAATTCTATTCTTCAGTGATCATCTTACAATAGACTTATCTGAATGCAAAATCATGTATTTATATTAAGCATACATAGCAAGCACATTCGTTACAACATTGTCCCATGTGTTCATCAATGGTAACCTGGTTAAATAGACCTCATGTGCACCTGCACCATGGAATGGTGTGCAGCTATTAAAAAAGAGAGAGGGCCATGTGCCCTGACATGAAAAACGCGTAATAGGTAGTGTGACAAAAGCAGCAGACACAACAGTAAGTATAATATATGATCATTTATGAGTTTATACATATACAGTAATTATCTATGAGTATGTATATACTCATGAATGCTCATAAGCAGAATTTTCCTCATGGGATGGCAAGAAACTGAAGTGTGACTGCACTGGAGCTAATTAGATCAAATGGAGCCAGAGAGGAAAATTTACATTTCTCTCTTGTACTTTTAAAAGTTTGCTCATCTATACACTTACCTATTCTTTTTTTTTTTTTTTCTTTTTGCCGGGGATCAAATTCAGGGCCTTGCACTCGCAAGACAAGCACTCTTACTACTGAGCTAAATCCTCAGCCCTTATTTACCTATTCTTAAAGAAAAAATATTTAGTGTGAGGGAGGTGCCGATTCAATCTCAGCACTGCTAAATAATTAATAATAATAATAATAATAATAATAATAATAATAGTACATTAAAAATACATCTTGTGTTCTGTCTCCAATAACATTTGGAAGGAGCTAAAAATGTTTCCGAATCCAGATCCTCTTTGGGCCTGGCCCTGTGCTTATTCTCTGGGAGACACAAAAGAACACAAAACCATTGCCACTGAAAGTGGAAAATGTAAGTAACCATTAGCAACCACTAAGGAAGCAGGGAAGTGGCACAGGAGACCCAAAGAACCAGGCAAGATACCCTGCCTGGAGCAGGTACTCTGAGTGCTTAGGGAAGGAGCTGGCAGGATTCTGCCTGGGAAACAATGTGCTTGCTGCTTGGTGCCAGCACTGTTGTGAGCATTGCCACTGCCCACAAGGCTCCAGGCTGCAGGCCTGCAAGAGCACAGTACTTGGCCAGTGTTCTGGAAAGAACACTTATTCTATGTCTGGTCAGTTGGCGCCAGCTGCTAGCCCGTGACTCATGACAGTTGGGTGGAGGGAGGGAGTTGCCTCCGCAGCATCATAAATGCCACAGGCCAGCCCATGTGACACAGGACTGGTGAGTCAGTGTTTGCGTGTTCCTCTTCTGATTTTCTGGACTGTCAAGACCTTCCATAGCCTGGCCACATGCCCTGACGGTCTTGTCCACCTGCCACCCTCAGGCTGTCTCCGCCATCCTGGTTCTGCAGACTCTGCTCTGGGTCACCTTGCTCCAGCACCTGCTCCCATCTGACCAAGTCCTGAATCCTGCCTTCTCCTCCAGTTACTTCAACCTCATTTAGAAGTTGTTCTCATTACATGGCTTCACTCTGCATTACTTCACTACCTCATGGTGCACTTCAGTCTTCATTCCCTAACAAGCTGCAGTTCTTCAGATGGGGCTTCATACTTTTCTGCTGTGTCCTCTTGGCCCCATTAAATCCCCACTCCATATTGTTTGAACGGCTGAATGATGTACTCTCCCCCCACCAATCCTGTCCACCTAGGAAACATGCCACTAGGTAAGGACAACTCTGCCTTCCTGGGCACCCAGCACGGTCACTCGCACCTGTGCTCTGGCAGGAGGCAAAGGGCCTCACATTCCTGAAATGCCTCTCTGTCTTTGTGACCCAGCAGTTCATCTGGTGAAGATGGATACAGGCTTCAAGATAACCCCTGAAAAGCAGGGTGGGCTGGGACTTGGTTGCAGCTCTCCCTTTAGCTGGATTCCTTGGAGTCCTTCATTAGAGATGTTTTGCTCTCTAGGCTTAGCTATTCAATTAACCTGAAAATTAGGAATTTTGGTTGAGAGAGGAAGACGTTGTGAAGTGTAAAACAGAAAGTAAAATCCATGCCTCTTTCCACCTCCTTAGCTCTCTCCAAAGGTAACCACCATTAGTCATTTCTTAAATGTCCTTTCAGAAGAAAAGTGTTGTGTTTTTACCAGCATATGAATAGTCTACACATTTTTACTCACATACACACACATGTTTATATATATCCATATGTTTCTGTATATTTTTTAACTTAATGACATATTGCAGTCAGATTTCTCTCCTTAGTTTTCACATGTTTCAGTCTCCCTCATTTAAAAAACCTGAAACTCCCCCTTCACTTCATTTTCCTCCTTGTCTCTGAAGTTGTTTTTTTCCTATATCCTGGTCTGTCTCTTCCTCTCTTCTTCTTTTGCTCAGCCCCTCCCATTCTGCAACTGTCCGTAGGGTACAGCCATTGCCAAAGTCCTCAACAGCTCCCAGACACTATCCAACGCATCACTGGTCTTCAACCAACTGTGTAGTGGAGTCCTGGACCCTTCTGGCCACCCTCCCCCTCCTGGATGCTCTTGCCTTCTCTCTTTCTGGCCTCTCCAGGGCTGTCCTTGCCCGTGGCTGCAGCCTATTCATTGCAGTATAGACCCCCCGAGGTCTGAGAAAGGGCCCTCCCCTCTCTTCTCTGCCTAGCATGGTCCCTGGCTTATGGTGATCAGCGTGGCTGTGGATGAGTCACTAACAACATGTGAAGAAATGAATGAAGAGATGAGGAAAAAGTGGAAACAAAGCTTTTGTAAATAAGGAGGGAGGAAGAGGTGAAGGGAGGGGAATGGAACAGGAAAAAAAGAAGCAAGAAAGATATATCATGTACAGGTACAAATCCCCTATGATGAATGTTATCACTAGGTACATCTAAAATATGCCACTAAAATTAAAAAAAAAAAAAAGAAATGAAGAGATGTATCTTGGAAATCTTATGACATAGCTCATTCTGTCGGTGGCTGGTGGAACTGATCGCCAAAAGAAACAGGTCTATTTCCCCATTGACCCATTGAAAGACACTTGGGTTTATGTTTTCTGGCTTTTTTTTTTTTTTATGTATTCCTCTACAATTTTTTTTTCCACTGTGCTGCATGGCAAATTCTTAGAAAGGAATTGCTGAGTCAAAGGTGTGTTGTTAAAAGTGTGTTCAGTGCACTCTCTCTCCCCACGGGGTACAGGGCAGAGCACCTGTCTTCCACACTTCCCCTCCAATGCAGACTCTCACCTTTGGAGATGTCACTCCAAGAATGAAAACTGATCTAGAAGTTTTGACTTGATTTCCTTTCTTGTGAACTGGTAAAGATTATGTTTAAAAACTAGAACAAGCAGTTTTAAACTATTGTCTTGGGTCAGGGCACAGTAAGGTAGATGAAGAGTAAATATGTAACAGGGCCTTAGAGGTCAAACCTGCAGAGCCCAGTGGGTAGCTAGAAGCTGGATAAAACTTGGCATCTATGCTTGCATTTTATGTGTCTACCTCATTACCTCAAAACTTTGTGTCAGACTCCTGTTCATCTCTGCATGTGAGCTATTAGTCACTCAGGGAGTATCTCAAGAACAAGGTTTATTAGCCCTAAATTTACCTAGCTATTTTCACCCCCCTCCAAGACAGAGGACACAAAGATAAGGATAACTAAACTACCCAGTTCCAGCTTCCCTGGGAACAATGCCTAGAACCTCACAGGCCACCTCTTGATGAAGTCAGCCCTCTCCCATGACAGGAGGAGAGGCTGCTCCAAATGCAGGAGCAATCACTCTGATAGGAACTGGTCTTTGGCTTCAGGTGACAGATGATGGCTCTCCCAGGACTTCACAGAACCAGTCCTGAGATACAATCAAACAGATCACAGCCTAACCGGGATTCCCTGTGCTTCCACCCCCGGAATCATATGCAAAACCCCCAACCTGTGCTTTTGTTCCCCTTTTCTACAAACTCCAAGATTTCTGTCAGCCCCTAAGAGGCAGGACTTGAATTTCTTTATCTGTCCTCCCAGGGCCCATGCTGATTAAAGCCCCTTTCTGCTCTTCCCCACTGTTGTCTCCTCAATCGGCATGATGGGGTCGGTGGCCAGGCCTGGTGCGTTGGGACCCCCAGAACCAGGGCCTTTGCTTTCATAAAGGAGGTGGACACAACCAGTCTTCCTGCCCCGCATGGCAGCCATGCTGACCATCATCTTTTGCGGTAACTATGGGGAGACCACGACCGGGGGAAGACCTGGTGCAGCCAGGAATACCCAGCTCAGGCCACCAAGACAAGGTGGAGGATGTGCCCAGGTATGGGCGTCCTTCTCTTGGACAAATCCCAGTTCTGCCTCTATATTGATGTGACACCTATTTCGAGGTCTTTGTCAAATTCAAGCAGAACCACTGGACTTGATGTCCATGCTGAGGACTCTGCCAGGGAGCTACGAGCCCAACACATCTTGCTTCAGTGTGCAGGTCAGAAAGCAGCACAGGAGCCACTGGTGTGAGGCACAGGAACCGAGCAAGGCAGCACCAGCTTTAAGAAAGACCTTGCAGCTGAGCCAGGATGGTAACCCTCCACCTCCATTGGGACAGGTGAATTAGGGCACATTCAAGTCTCTGGTGGAAGCTAAAAATACCTCTTCTTCCCCTAAATATGAATTCTACAAAGCAGGGCTCAGTCTGTGTTGTTCATCATTGCAGCCTGAGTTCTGGGTGTATGCCAGGTTTAAAGATGTCTTTAACCAGAAATACACATAAAATAAGTGTTTTAGTTACTTTTCTCTCGTTGTTGGGACAGAATACCCGACACCCAAAGTTAGGGGAAGAAAGGTTTATTAGCTCACAGTCTGCAGAGGTTTCAGTCTATAGTCCTCTGGGTCTGAGGCAGAGCGGACCGGCAGGGCAGACCGGCAGCAGACCGGCAGCAAAGTAAAGTGAGGAAATGCAAGGAATGTAGGCAAGGAAATGCAAGTAAGCAGCTAATTAGCTTCTTCCTGTATTTTATATTTTATCTAGGTTACCTGTCCTTAGGGCGGGCAGCATTCCCACCCTTAATCCTAATACCCTTAATTTTAGTTTTACATTTTTGATCCCAGCAGAATCATGCCAAACCGATCAATGGACTAATTTAGTAACCACACACTTTAGATCTAGCTATCTCTTATCACATGAGGCTTTGAGGGGACATCTAGACACAAACCATAACAATAAGGTTATATATTTATTGACAAAAATATTGTGACCAGAGGTTCATGTCTTGACTTTGTGTTTCCAGCAGGAGCCACGGTTCCAAATTCACTGCTTCAGTGTACAAGGCAACTTTGCAGAACACAGGCACCGCAAAGCACTGCGAGGAGCAAGGCTGCTCCCAGGTTTGGTTCCTGGCATCAAAGGTGAGAGTGGGGAGCCTCCTTTCTGCATGACTGCCTGACTCATGGGCAGCTTTTCCCATGCAAATGTTTCAAAGAACTTGAATGCATACAAAGGTTTTCCAGGTTATAAGTCAACAATAAATCTGAATGTTCTTCCCAGACTAAGCTTGTTAGAGAAACACCAAGACAGAACCAGCAAGCACTTCTGTCCTTGATGACCAGCTGGGAATCCACCCATGTGATGTCCACGCATGTCATGTGAGCCCTTACAGCCTACGGCAGAGGGTGGGCAGCACTCCAGGACAGTGACAGTGGTGCCTCAGCTGACTAAATGCGTCTCTTCAGGGAAGAGAAGGCAAGCTGTGGGTTCTTGGACATCTTTCCAGTGTTCCTCTGACTCACAGTTTACCTTCTGACAAAGTGGATTCTTGGGTGTGAATATCTGGGATCCTCAGTATTTTTCACTTTTTTGGACCCTTTATACATTATCTATTCTAAACTGAGGTAAAAGGAGAGATGTTATGTATTTTTAGTTGAAAGGGCTCAAAGGAGACCCTTGACATAAGAATTGTATGCTCCCATCTATTTGGAGTGATGGGACGGTGGGAGATGTTGCTATGTGACACTACACACCCCTCCTTCCAGAAGGCTCCATTGTCTTCTGGCAACAGGCCCCCATTGTCTCCTGCTTGATGCCAGGATTTATAGATCCAAAGATGAGGCCTCTGCCTCCACTGCAGGTCCAGCCCAGTTTAGAATGAGATACAGAAACTGAGGATCACACTACAGCGAAGCAACGGTTAATGTAAGGAAAGAAAATACTGTACCATCCAAACAGCTGCACAGAGTTCCTCAGCAGGGCACTGGCTTTCCTTGGGAAATAACTTCATAAACTATGAGGGTAGGCTTTGGCACACAGGGCCTGGGTATGACTAAAGGGACAGGGGTGGGAGCTCCTGAAAGAGAGAAGAGAGGGAGGATGAGGATGGTGGCCCAACTAGAAGAGATCCTGTCTAGAGGAGCTGCTTGAAGAGTGTGGGGATTTTAAGTGCTTTTAAAGTAACCCCAGAAAGAGCAATCAGAGAAGAGGAACTCCAGCTGCTCCTGAGAGATGTGTTCCCTGCAGAGAGATAAGAGCATTCAGGGACACAGAGAAAAGAGCAGCTTGGCCACAGCTGGAAATTGGCATAAAGGTGACATTGGAAACACGGCCACCTGCCCCTACGGTTCAGAGGTATCTGATGAACAATAACATGGTCTCTCATTTCTGGAGTGTTATGCAGCACAGGAAAAAACACGTGACTTTAGATGGTGGCTTGTAAACAACAGAAATTTATTCCTTGCAGTTGTGGGGACCAGGAAGTCCAAGACCAAGGTAAAACAACTGGGCTAGCCTCGTCTTATGGAGTCTCATACTACAAAATAAGGAGTTAAAGAATGGACTAGTCTTCAAGCCCATGAAATTAAGGGACCACAGCTGGAGATAGGAGGGTGAAAAGTCAGCTCGACCTTCAAAGACTGGGTAGTCATCAGGGACACTAAGTAGCCAGTGCCAAGATATGCAAGATCATTAAGTTCAAACCCCTTGAGGCCAGGAAGGGATCTGCCCTGCTCCAAACCCAACTAGAAATTTCCCAGATGACAAGGTCAGATTCCAGGTGGCAAGGAACAATAGCCACCAAAGAAACCTATACTTTCATGTTATAAGCATAATAAAAACCTCACCCTGAGGTGGAAATAAATAAGGAGACCTGCATTCTATAAAGAGACCTGATCCAGAAGAGCATGGCTCGGCCAAAACTCCACCTCTTCAGATGACCTGAGCTGCTGTTAAAGCTGTGTACTTTTGTCATTCATTTGGGTCAGCCTGGGGTTTCTTTCCCCCATGGATTTCCCCCTTGTGCTCCAGCATAAGAATAAAGCTTTGATCATGTACGGAGGAAGAAGCTCTGTCTGCTTCTGCTAATAGACAGCACTAGAACCAATGAAGTCCATAACAAAGGCATTGGCAGACGTGGTGTCCAGAGACACCCATTACTGGTTTGGAGATGAGCATATTTCTGCTATGTCCTCACCTGGTAGAAGAGGGGAGGGATTTCTCTGGGGTCTCAGTTTTGTTATTGTTTTTAATTTTGTTTTCCAGAGACAGAGTCTTTCTCAGACTGGCCTTGAGCTCAAAATCCTCCTACCTCAGCTTCCTAAATAGCAGAAACTATGAGGACTTGCCACTATGGCTGGCTCCTGGGGCCTCTTTTTGGAAGATACTGATCCCAGTCACAGGGGCAGAGACCCCCAAATCACATCCTAAAGATTCCACCTTCTAATGCTGTCACACTGCAGTTAGGATTTCAGCATACGAATTCTGGTAGAACACAAATCTTTAGCCCATAGCTATTAATAACTATAGTACAATCCATGTTCACGTACCACTTTCCTGTAGTAGGAAAACTTCAGGACATATCTTATTCATATTTACAACTTAGTGTTCAGCAAACTGCGTGATAGCTAAAAGAACCTGAACATACTTCGTGGGACAGTTTTTCTGGAAGAAGACAGCACACTCTCTCCATCACAGCCCACCCTTCCTGCCTCTGTTCTCGGTCTCCCCCCAAACTGGGACCAGACAGCATCAGACCACACTGCTTGGATGGGGTGGCATCGGCCCCACTGGTGAATGGAAAAACTGTTCTCCTGTGAGGATCAGTCACTCGCTTCAGCACTTGATGAATGCTTGATTACTGAATAAATGACTAAAATAGAACATGCAAGTGTTTTCACAATTCTGCTCCACACCAGAGTTTCCTAAAGTGGTCTAAAGGCATAGATCACTAATGACCAAAAACTATTCTTTTTGCACTTTACAGGAAGTGAAGCATCATTAGTTTTGAGTTTCTCCATGAGTTTGTGCAACACTTACACTTTTATTTACCATACCTACTTGTTGCTGGGTGCTGATGGATGACAAAATAACCAAACATGCTAGCAAGGGATGGTTTCATTATCCAGAGATGATCATGATTCTTTTATTTTTTCACAGATATTCATTTATGGCTATAACATTATACCACATGCAAATAATTCGTTGCATAGTGAACACTGGTCATTTTTATATGCTGATCTAATCCCCCTTCCTGTGTTCATTCTCTCTTCATTGTTAGCATTACAAATCATTGTAATTGAGTATGCTGTCAATATTCTTTTGATTTACCACATACATGTATCAATATGCACTCCCCACCCAAATCTCACACCTTCCATGTGAGATGATTTTAGTTTTTGTCTGAACATAATTCCTTAATGAGCAGCTGTGTTGGAAGCAAACTCAATTTTTATTTGTCTGAAAATATCTTTATTTCACCCTCCCCCTGGAAAGCCCTGCTGGCGTCATCTTCAAGAATGGCAGCAGTTATTACACATGTTGATGTTAATCACTCCCCTGCCTGCTGGCCCTTGTTGCTACTATGAAGAGACTCACCTTTGATCTCAGTCCGATCCTTTTTTTTTTTTTTTTTAGATAATCTATCATTTCTCAGGCTTGTCTTGATATTTTGTTTTTGCAGTGGGTGTTTTATGGTGTCTCTAGGGACAGGTTTCCATCTAGGGACAAGTCTCCATCCTGAGATGGGTCTCCATCTAGGACAGGTTTCTATCTAGGTGCAGGTTTCCATTTGCTTATTTTGTTTGACATCCTGATCAATGCTCAACTAAGGAAAATTCTTAGCTATTGTGTCTTTAATATTATCTCTTGCTCTCTTCTCTGCTCTCTTCTATTGAAATATCAAATGCATACATTTTTATCTCATCCTATTCTTTATGTGACTTAACCTCTTTTTTATATGTGGCATGATCAAAAACAGTGAACATTTAAGGTTTTTAAATGTATTACGGTAAAAGGCATATTACCACTAATCCCCTTAAACTACTTCCCCTTGCTTTGCATATACTCCCTGTTCTTTCTACTTTCTGAAGCAGTTCTGGAAGTCCTGTTTCATGGGCATTGTTAGTTGAATTGCCATGGTTGCCTCAGTGTTCTGAATCAACTCAAAACATTTACCTTTCAGGGTCATTTTGACTTTAGGGAAGAATCAGAAGTGGCATGGTGCCAAATCTGGTGAATAAGGTGGATAAAGACACATCATAATGTTTTTATGATTGTATATTTCTGTTGGATGGAATTAGGCAGCAGTACTCACTATAGTTTTGATCACATCTTGTAAAGACACTCATGAAAGAGAACTTCCAGAAGTGCTTCAGAAAGTAGCAAGAACAATGGGATAAGTGTGTTTGAAGTGATGAGAACAATTTTGAGGGGAGAGATTAATGGCAATGTGTCTTTTTACTGTAATAAATTTTTAAATGTAAACATTCACCATCTATTTTGATCACTCCTTTGTATTAAAAAAAAAACACTCTGTCTGAGCTGCATTCTAGATCATTTCCTCACAGATATCTTCCAGTTGACTTTTTCCTATTCTGAGATGTCTAATCTGGTATTTAGCCTGTCTGTTAAGTTTGTTTTTTTAAAAACACTTATAAATATGTTTATTTTTCAAAAAGTTTTGTCAACTAAGTCTCTTGTCCTTGCTCACATTTTTTGTGCTGAACAGTGAGGGAGGAATGCAAGAAATTCCACACCCTGGAAAAGTCCACAGTATAACAGGGAAAATAGGCATGTAGAGAAACTAAATTCCAGTGCCACAGAGAAATTGCAGCAGAGAACAGAGAACATCGAAACCAGCCAATGTGATCTCTGTTCTTCCATACCAGACTTTTAAGGGGGTTAATGCACATCGATTCTCTGCCATGTAAGAAAACAAGTGTTGACTTACTTTTTGAAAGTTGACCTAAGTTGTGAAATTACTCTGTCTCTTATTTTGAATCCTTTGCTCATTTTTGATACTAGATACCATTGATCTGGCCCCAGGTTCATTCTCTGCCACAGGCAAACCAAATGGGTCTCCTTTTGGCCTGGCTTTACCTTTGGAGGACATGAGACTGGATAGGCTGCTCCTCCCTGTTGGATGGCCCATGGTGGCTGTGTTGTCCTGTGCCAAAAGCCCTTATGGGGTGGCCTTTTTCCACAACTCTGTCAAGGGACACCAAGGTATGCAGGCTCAAGGGTGGCAATTGCTTTGCTGGGTGCCTTTGCATTTCCTGCTGCTTCTTTTAATCTTGTCTGTTCTTTTTAAAATTATGTCTTCATTCAAAACCCTTTCAAAGATTCCAGATGTATATCCCCACTATTACCTGCCAGAACCTGCCTTGATAGAGGTCCCAGAACTATGCTGCTTTTCACAGAGCATGAGGACAATGAAAAGGGAGCAATACCACTTTTGCTAAGTCACAAAATTTTAGAGCTGAAAAGAAATTGAAGAGAAAAGAAACTAAACTGATCATTGTGCATTCCATCTTGGCCGTTGATATTGAATAGATGATATGATATCTGTTCCCACCCAAACCAGTTGACACCCACTGGGCACCCTCAATTCAGTCCTAACCATGACACACATTAGGGCGAAGGTCTCCAGAGAGACCTGCTCACATCTGAGAGGGTCTCCACACTTCCAACTGACTGACAAAAAGCAAAGGGTACCCACACCCTCCTCAGGTTTGGTAATTACTAAAACAACATCAGAACTCAGGAAAGCACTGGTCACATGCTTCTGACCACAGTTTCACTGTAAAGGCTGTACCTGTGGAGTCCTGAACATAAAGTGGCTATACCCTTTTCTTGTAGATCAGGACTGTCACCTTCCTGGCATAGCAATGTGCTCATCAGCCAGGAAGCAGCACTGAGCCTCAGTGTCCCAAGTTTTTAATGGGGTCTCATTACGTAAGCACAATTGATTAAAGTATTGACTATGCAACTGACCTCAAATCTAGCCCCCTTCCACTCTTCAAAGGTCAGGTGGCTCAAAGTTTCCAACCTTCTCATCACCTGACTCTGGTGACTAACCCCTGGCTTAAAGCTGCCCAGGCCTCGTTAGAGTTACAGGAAGTTCTGAAGGTCTTTAGAAGTTCCATTCTTGGAACTCAGGACAATGACTAGACAAATTCTTTATTATGAAACAATCATCATGAGAGGCCTAAATGAACTGGTAGCATCTGTAAAGAGCACTCGGTTTTTAAACCTCATATTATTGGCATCATAATGGCAGAAGTTTATGTGGTAGGAAGAGATCCTACCTCAAGATAAGAAGTGCATTCTTTCTCATGTTCAGACTGTATGATCCACCATCTTCTGAAAGGCATAATAAATCTGTGTTCTTATTATAGATTTCAATTTTTTTCTTCTTTCTTTCTTTTTCTCTTCTTTCATGGCGTGCTAGGGATTGAACCCAGGGCCTCATACATTCATGTACTCTGCTATTGAGCTGTATCTCTAGTCCTTGAATTTCTTTTTGATATCTTCTGGCTTTTAATTTTATACAGGGACAGTTCTGGGTGTATCATCATGACTTTAGAAGAGGAGGTAGGCAAATTTCATGAGAGAAGAGTGAAAAGAAACTACCATCTTGGACTTCTTTGTTTCCATGAGCCACATGTTCGGTAATTTTAGCAGTTTTAATTATCTATGCTCTGTGCCTGCCTTGAACCCAGCATTTGACTCAAAACAACTATGTGTGATGGACTGGGTGTATCTTCTTTGACTTAGAGATGAGTTACTGAAACTCGAAATAAATGTCTTGCCTAAGTTTAAATAGCATATACGTCACAGGTGAATTTAATCAAGAAATAATGATCAATTTCTAGGCATCTATGTTTTGCATGAGTCAATTGTATCTAAGTAAATATTTTTAAATACTGTAATCAGTACTGAGGGCCAAATCATTGTGAATTGCTGGAAACCTTAATTATATTACAAGTAATTCATTTCTGTGCGGTAAACTCAAACTAGGTTGACAAATTCTTCGTTCAACAAAGTTCCTACCATTAATGAAGGTCAAGCAGGATCAGCAGCTAGGTTTCTATGGCAGGAGAGCAAGCATCAAAATCGCAGAATTTTCTAGTTGAAATGGCATCAAACTTTATCCTCTTTAGCTTCCTACTGAGTTCAGGAATTCTCCTTCCAGTAATAGGATGGAAGTGTCCATAGGGTGGTCATAGTTTGAAGTTTTGAGCAAGTGCTCACCTAGCAACAATTCCATAGAATACTCATTTACTATGTTTGTTTTCATATTGAAATACCTGATCATATTTACCTAAGAGCTTAATTTCAGTGTTGCACAGATCAGAATTAATGGATTTTCTACATCCATGCAGGAGACAGTGAGAGGTGTGCGGAAGGACCCAAGGAGAGAATCTGTAGCCATCAACACAAGGGACACACATGTCTAGGCTATGCTCATTATTGCCCACATGGGGAGAAAAGAGCAGACCTCAAGTCACATTCTTCTAGGAGCCCACACCAGACCTCAACTGGAAACCTGGAGGGACAGTCCAAGAACTTTGAGATCTTGTTTGTGATATTGCCAAGGGGGCTGCCAAAGCAGGCACTATGGTCCAGTATATGGGGAGAATAACAAAGGCACTTGATTCCAACAATAATAACTTGAAAATGTTATTATTAATATGAATCAGGTTACTCTCCTGCTCAAAAAGCAGCTGAGAGCCTCTTCATAGGCACACACAGAATCCTCAGAGGCAGCCTCCTGTGCCACTCTGCTGTTTTCCACTGCAAGAGCCTGAATTTGGAATGCCCCAGAGAGTCATAGATTAAAGGCTTGGTCTCCAACTTCATGCTATTAAGAAATGATGGAACCTTGAAAGGTGTAGGCTAGTGAGAGATTTTAGGTCATTGAGTACAAGTCCTTGAAGCACGTAATGGGACCGTGGCCTTTTCCTCCTCTCTCTTATTTCCTGGATCCCATGAAGTGAGCAACTTCCACCACATGCTCTGTCTTAATCACTTTATTGCCACTGGGACACAATACTTGAAATTTGCAATTTAAAAGAGGAGAGGCTTATTTTTGCTCACAGTGTATACAGGTTTCAGTCCATAGTCTCTGGCTCCAAGGCAGGATGGCATGGCACAGGGGCATGGTCAAGGAGAAGCTGCTTATGGCAGGTTGACAGGGAAGCAGAGAGAGTCAAGGGAGGAGCTGGAAAGAGAGAGACAAACACTTTCAGGCCACACCCCAGTGACCCACCTCTTCCAACCAGATCCCACCTCCTAACAGCAAGCTAGCTATAAATCCCCCAGGAGACAATCACCTTCCAGCAGCTCTGCCTACAAGAGCATGAGGCTCTTGGAGAACATTTAGATATAAATCATAACCTGCTCCATGTTGTACTGCCTCATCATAGGCCCAAAACGGCTACCCAATCCTGAACTGAAACCACTAAAACTGGGCGCCACCATAAACTCTTCCTCTTTATACATTTGTTTGTCTAAGGTATTTGTTACAATGACAGAAAGCTGATTACACACCTACTAACCCTCTGTGGGGATACCCCGGGGATGAAGTTATTTTAAAGTAATTTTATGAGATGGGCTGAACCCTGGAATTTATTTTTGTCTCAGCCTCAGACCACCATCCACTTCTCCTTTGAATGCTTGTTTTCGGAGTGCCTGATCTGCGCAAAGCACTGAGTGTGCTGTAGTAACCAAGCCCCTCGCCCTACCTGTTCAGTGTGCAGAAGAACATCATCACCTTCCTGTTAAATTGAGGGCGCCAGGCAGGGGTCCTGGTCCCTGCCTGTGCAGTTTTCTCAAGTCCCTGTGACCATCCCAGAGCTGTCCAGACCCACCTGGGCCTGTCAGTGTCCTCTCTCTGGCCACCCTAAACTTACCAACCTAGTTTTGGGGGTTCTTTGGGGAAACTGACTTTGGTTTCCAAGATGGTACCCAGTTTTTTAATTTAAAAAATCATGGTTTTTCAGTAGTTTATCACAGATTGAGGCATTACCTCCTCTGGAAGGAATTCTCCCCTAGTGTCCTCCAGAGGACAGCTTCATTGGTGAGTGTGTTGGGTTTTAGAGTAAGACAGTAAGAAAGATAATCGGAGTGAGCTTGTTTTTAGATAGATAATCTCCAACTATACAGTGTTGCCTGCCAACAGCCATCCACTGGGGCCACTCTGGGTCTTGGTTAAAAGAAGAAGGTCCAGGTGTGTTCCTTCCCAGAGATCCAAAAGTTGTGAGAGGCTCACTGGGAATAAGAGTCATTCCTTCCTCAAGCCCATATGCAGTTCCTGAGTGCAAACATATCAGAAATGGCTAGCAATGCTGAAGATATCTGCTCTGAGAGCAGTTGGATAGTGGGCAAGGAAAGCAGTGATCCATGAAAGAGCCATGCAGGGGTGCTGGGGGACACCACAAGTGGTCCTGGGCCAGGGAGGAGGCCACCAAAGATTTACATCAGTGACACAGCCAAAACCAGGGAACTCTAGCCATCAGTGCAGCTTGCAGTAAAAAGGGCCAGAGGCTGAAAGAGTGCAGTGTCATGAGAATTATGAGTGGCCTATTATTCTGAAGTTTAGCGGGTGGGTGGGGCAAGAGGGACCAGATGAGGCCCATGAGGCTGAAAGTGCAGTGGGCAAGATCGCAGAAGCCTTCTGGGCTGTTCAGGGCACAAGGATGATATGGGCAGAGATGCTTTGGGAAATCTCCTCTGGAATTGCAGTATATGACAGAGACAGTGATCGTAGACAAATTGAGGTGGATGAGGCCTTGAGTGAAGCCCGACTCCCAGGACCAGGAATGTAGCAGATGGTATTTTCACCACTGCAGCCCCGGAATTGTGTCCTTTAATTGAGAAGCTAAACACTAGTTCTCAATACATACACTTAATATCCATATTGGATGGAACACGATAAAAACTGAACAAAATGTTTATGTTTTTGAATAATTTTTTAATTTGGAGTATGATGGGATATTGTAGTTCATCTATAATGGTCAAGAGAAGAGGCCCTCCTGAATTAGAAAGAAGTCTCATGCCCACAGGCATAGAAGGAATTGATGCCTACAGTTATGCTGGGGAATGAAAATAGAGGAAGAATCAGGCAATTTTTACTTCGTACCCTGCCTGCAACTATACTTCATTTGTTACATTTTAATATAAAAACAATAAAGTGAAGCAAGGTTTTTAAATTCATTTGAAGTCTGGGTGTAGTTAACTGGGCATCAAAGATGTAGCAACAGACTTGTTTTTAAGAATACCTTACAAACAAAGAACTAATGTCTTAAAGAGTCTTTTCTTAAAAACATAAAATATCACCCTTTATCATAAAGAAAAGATCCTGCCTTTTTCAAAGTGAATGATCAAAATTCAGATTTAGTGAGTTACAGAGTTACCAATTTAGGCAGAGACAATGAACATTGTGTTTCTCGTTTTCTTCCATGCTGGCTTTTGGTCTCACGATTGTGTAGAGGAGGGCCTGAGTTCTTCAGCCCAGGCTTAAGTGCTCAGAGAGGTATGGGGCTGTGGAGGCGGGAGGTGAGCCTAAAGGGAGATGCATAACCACGTCCCAAATATTTTTTAGCAACTCCACAGTTCTCAGATAAGGAAATAGCCTTTTATGACCCAAATGAATTTAATCTTAGGTGAGACTGAAAAAAAAAAAAAAAAAACCATGTAAAAATCTAGTCCTAATCCTATTCCTGTACATTTTGGTTTTTAGTGGTTTTTGGTTCAGTCTCATGGTAGTACGTTTTCCATATGATAAGGTGAGAATTTTGTAAGTTTCAGGCCATTTCTCTCTCTCTCCACCCCCCCCTTCCACTCCCTAGTATTGGGGAAGGAACACACTAGACAAGTTCTCTACCACTGAGCTACATTTCCATCCCAGTTGACTATCTCTTATGACCCCAGAGAAGTGATGAGGTCTAGCCCTTTCCACAACCTTGAGACCAAGCTGTCTGAGCTCTAAACTGCTGGGAACTAGCGATGAGAACTTGGACAACCACAGGCACTTAGGTCTCTGCCTCACAAATTCCTATCAGCAGAACAGACACTAGAATTAAATGGGGATGGGTCATGTGAGAATTAAGTAGACTGCATTTTATAAGGTGCTTAAACCCTACCTGCACACACAGTAGCCTGGAAGTATAAACCATCTTTTTACAGCCGAAGAAAAATCTTTCCACAGAGTTAGATCTTTTAGGTTCAGACTCAGCACACAGCCATAGCATCAAACTGCTGACTGTAGTAAAGACTGCCTCACAAACACAAACGCAAAGATCACACTCACTGGTGTTGAAACTAGCAGAAAAATATCAAGAATGTTCAGTTCTATTTGTAGACTATTAAAGTCACAGCTTTTTAGAAACCCAGAAGTGTTTTTCTTTTCTGTTTGTTTTTTTGTTTCGTTTCCCCCCCGCCGTGCTGGGGATCAAACCCTGGGCCTCACGCATGCTAGGCTAGCACTCCACTGAGCTGCGCAGCCCCCAGAAAAGTATTCTAATGGGGAGTTTGTTTTGTTTTGTTTTTTTAGGTTCTTTGATCAGAATAGCATGTTGAATTAAGAAAACCAATTTGTACGATCTTACTTCAACAACTGGTAAAGTGCCAGTCAATCTCATTCCGGCTTACTTTGACTAAAGCTTTAGTCAGAATGGATAGTTTTTGAGAAACTATGAGGAGGGTACTTTAAAATTATTTTTTTCAGGTGCTAAAGTAACCTACAACTCATCATTTTCAAAGGCTGAGTGTTCTATCTTATAAGCCTGTCCATAGCATCATTCGAAAGTTGTCTATGCTAAACTACATTTCATTTCCCTATCAATTAAGTAATCATTGAAGTAGTAAATAGTCAAGTAGTAAGTAGTCATTTGTATACCTGACAGTATTCAGAATATTCAAGTCCAGTTAGACTAGATTCTCCTAGGGTTTATGTACTAGTGTCAGCTTGTAAGGTAAAACTTTCTATCAAATTTATTCTTGAAAACTTCTTAAATGGCTCACAAAGTAATATCCTAATAAAACCGATTTTACCTCCAAGATTGGAATAAATTCTTTTGGCTGAGCTGCTGATGAAGTGGTTGGCATTTAAGAGCTGTGTTGCATGAAAAATACTTACTCACTTAGTATGAATGCATGTGGTTTAATTATCCATATCACATACGAAATAGTGAATGTTTTCCATTTAAAGACTCTCTAACAGAGTACCCTCAACACATCAGGCACTGCAAGACCGGGGCACTTGCCACACACATTCCTCACCAACACATTAATGTGAAAAAGCAGGCAATTTATTAACAGCATGTTAAGCCACTTCCTGAGATGAAAGGACATTTATAGTGATCCGGGGAAAAAAACGAATGACCTCAGAGTGGTATTCTTGAGGGACGGGGGAAGCACAGTGACGTGAAGAACCCTACTGCTGTATCTTGAGAATGAAGTTCACATGGAGTTGTTTTCTAGCCCTCTAATAAATACTTCATAAGGCCTTACTCATATTCAAAGAACATTATTTTGCACCAAGTTCCCCAAGTATTTAATTTTGGGATTATTCATACAAAAAACTCCAAATACCATTTACTTAGCAAAACAAGATTCACTAGGAAAACCCTCAAAGATATCTTTGACTGCTTGAACTACTCAGTGAGTCCAAGACAGGTACTCTGAAAGAAAGATGTCATTCTAGAAACACAAACTGTTTACTAGCCCTTCAGTTATAGCAAAACACATTTTATGGATTATTACAAAAGAACACAAACTCCAGCAGCCATCTCTCCCTAAGAGAGCAATCACACCAAGGATTCGTTATACCAAGGATTCCTATATTTCTCTGCCATCCGAGACACAGGGATTTTGCAAACTACTGATCAGATGCCACCTTGATGAGGAAATGAATTCATTAACATGCATTGTTTGATGGATGCTGGAGAAAGTGGGAAAAGGCCTTCCCACAACTGTCTCAAGGACAGGTCAGGGTGGATTTATAGCACATACGCGTACCCAAGTAGGTTTCTGTTTCTAAAAGGTGGAGGCAAAGATACTACCATCACTTCAAGTGGATTCTTCTTTCACTGCTACCGAACTACAACAGTTTTACCAAAAACATGGCAATTCAACATGCAGGAAGGATAACATCACGGAAGGACAGACTCCTAAGATTATCTCTTCAGATCCTGTTACTCTAACAGCCACCAACCTCATTTCCTGTCAATTACGGATATTTGGCCTGTCCTCTCAGGGGTAGGAAAGGGGTTAAATAAACTGAAACCTCAAGAAGCAGTTTGTTGTGAACCATAAAATAGGATCACATGAGATGACAAACAGACTACAGAAAGTTAGCCAAATCAGAGACACATTCTGCCATGAACATTTTATTTTGACAAAAATGCATTTTAAAAACTGATTTTACATTCTCAAACTGTCAAACTTCCACTTACTTAAAAAAGTGAGAGACAAGGGATCTTAGACTCAATTTCGGGCATGAAAAAACTAGTACCAGATTTTTAAACTATAAAAGCTAACTGCATTTTTTTGTACAATAAAAACAATGACATTCACCAGTTTCAAGAATACCTGTAAGAAGCACATGGACATATTTGTGTAAAACCACAGTTTCATGCTAATAAACATCCACGTGTTTGACATATATCTCCATTAATGATAGGCACAACTCTAGGAATATCAATTACATGAACCATTTTTTAATAATTGTGATTAGGAATTGAAAACACATGAAGAATGCAGCGGTAAGTAGCTGGAAATGCTACACTTACTGCACGCAAACACATCATAACAAGGAATGGTACCACAGCTCTCCTCCAGGAATGACTCTGGAAAATTTAAAAGGTTATTTTACCTGAAAAGTTAGAACCTTTAGTGTGAAAAGTAACTCAATCTCCACAAATCTAGCAAATTATAGATTTTGTGCAATTAATTACTAACATACACTTTAGGAGATTAATACTGACCCACAGAACCTTTAGATGGTTCTGAAGGGTCTATCCTTGCCTTAGTTTTACATGTCTATGAAATTAAAAAGATTCCTCAGTGGGAAGTTGTAGCTTATTCTGCACGAGACACAAGTAACATGTAGATTCAGAA
Organism: Hystrix cristata; assembly: GCA_004026905.1. Classification (NCBI taxonomy): domain Eukaryota; kingdom Metazoa; phylum Chordata; class Mammalia; order Rodentia; family Hystricidae; genus Hystrix; species Hystrix cristata. The sequence continues at coordinate 71,127 of PVJO010002477.1, forward strand.
CCAATGACTGCTTTTCACTCTCAAGGAACCTATTGTAATTTATACAAAACTAGATTGGTTTTTCACTCACATGTGTGGATAAAAGCACTTTTAAAATGTACATGGCCCATTTCCCAAATCCTAAAACAAAAGTAAAAGGTCACAAATGGGCAACAGTTTATGTATTTTGAATTTTTTCACCCTTCTTTGAGCAAATTCAACTGCTATCTAGGGAGCAATGACAAACTTGTTACAAATGTCTATGACTTGGAAAATTAAAGATCTCAAGAACTCTAAATGCTGCGGCTCTGTGCACTTCTGTGTGGGTCCATGTACTCTGCAACTCACTCCTCTCTTGCAGGTAGTACTAGCAACTTAGGTGTCAGCACTCAGAAGACCAAAAAGATCTGAGAGGACACTGTCACATTAACCCTCCACAAACACATCTTATCTTGTTATAAGAGGGCTTAATGTACCTGTGAGTCAAATTTTAATTATAAAGCCATTTACTCTAACACAAATGAAGACTGAAATGCAATTAAAAACCACTCTTTAAATAAAGTCTTTACTTTTAAGGAGTGGTATTTTTCACTTACATACAAATGTGGATGAATTGCTAGCAGCTTTTAAATACAGAAATAGTTCCATTTCTTCTCTTTTCCTTTCATAAAGTGCCATTTTTAACCGGACAGATTTACCACCCAGCTTTTCAGTAACTATAACATAGCTCTTTGAGTAGATGCAAAAAAACAGGAAAACTGGAAGATTTAGCATTTTAAACATTTGCAAAATGTTGCTACAAAACATAGGGACTATTAATGTATTAGTGAAATAAAAAATATCTCTTACAGAAGAATCATTAAGTTGACTTAATAATTACTTCACAGCATAGGCTCACTAACACACCATCTTTGGCAAATAGTCTAAACTACAGTTTCTGTTAAGCAATTCTTCCTAAGCACCATTAGCAAGCATTCTGCCAAATAGAACCAAAGGTTATGTAAGCCCTAGCATAAAAACCCTAGCAAATTTAGACTTTTAGAACAGAAAAACAAGTTAATGACAACCAGAACAAGAGGCAACATTTTATTTAAAAGAACCATAGGCTAAGTGTTCTTCTCTCTAAATAAAAGTTTAGGTAGTTATTAACAAATGGCCTGTAACACCGAGTATAGTAGTGTTGGATAAACAGGTGGAAACCAGAGAGTACAGATTAACTGAAAAGTAAATATTGCCTATTTCTTTAGTGATTAAAACTGAAGTTGCTCTTAAAAAAATAACTGGACCACTACTTGTAATACAAATAGGATACTGACAAGATTCCCATTTTTATTCACATTATTTTCTAATTAGTATTTTTGAAACTCATCTCTGACCTGACCTTCAGTAGTACCTTAAAAAGTAAATGCAATTTGTAGAAAACAAGATAGTATGTAGTTTTATTCACACTTACAAACGCTACCAGTTTCATTACAATTTGCATTTTTTGTTGCCGTTGAAAAAGTAGCTACTTAGAAAAATAGATACATAAAAGTGCACTATTCCTTCCTCTGGATGGAATCCCTTTGTGGTTAAAGCAAAGGAGCTCTTAATTCTGTCCCCCCCAATTAAGTACATTTGTAGTCCTCAGAAACAGGAGCTCCAGCTCAGATAGGGTGATGGGGGTAAGAGGCACAGATCAGTGTTTGATGAATCACTTAAAAAGAAAGCCACTTCCCCCAGAACGCTGGCCTAAGAATGCAAACTTCTGCCTCAGTCTTTTCTGGTCTCTCTTCCTTACCCACACCTAGTATTCCATCCTGAACACAGATAAACCTTAGCATTTCGGAAGGAAATTATTTTTACCCAAACACATTGGACTTGGGTCGCAACTTGAAAGAGGACGAGTGGCCTCTAAGGGACCGCTCCTCCTCCTCCTCCTCCGGAGGCAGTTCTGGGTCCCGGGAAGAAGGCGTGGTGTGGATGACCTGGGTTTTGAAGCGAATCTTGTTGAGTCTGGGTTTTATCCTCCCACTAGAGCTGCCCGAGGCTTTGCGATCCTTGGCTTTGCCTCCAGCCCACCCTTCAGCAAGGTGGTGGTGATGGTGGTGGTGGTCCCCATCCTCCAGAACATGTGAGAGTTTGTAGGTGATGAGGTGTGCGGGGAGCACCTTCGACAGCCTCCAGCGTCCGGCCCCGCTGCCGGCTGTGCTCTCTGCCTCCTCCTCCTCGTCCAGGGCCCCCACCAGGCTCTTGATCTCCTCAGCGACGCTCACACTCAGGTACTGGGAGGCCTTTCTCCCACTGTAGTCTCTGACGTCCACATCGGCGTCGTAGGCCCCCACCAGCAGCTTCACCACCTCCACGTGCCCGTGCATGGCGGCCAGATGCAGGGCGGTATAACCCCCGCTCGTGCGCGCGTTTATGTTCACTGGCAGCCGGTGCTTGCCGGCGAAGTTGACCAGCGTGGCCAGCAGCTCCTGCCGCCCGTGCTTGGCGGCCCAGTGCAGGCAGGTGAAGCCCGTGATGAAGTCGCGCTTGGCCAGCAGGCCGGACTCGCAGGCGAGCAGCGCTTCCAGGCCTGCCCAGTGGCCATCGGCGGCCGACAGCATCCAGGCATGCTCCAGGGGGTCCAGCGCCACCGCAGCCCCGCCGCCCTCCTCTTCTGCCGCCGACGAGGCCACCGAGGCGCTGTCCGAGTCGCCCCTGCAGCCGCGCCCTCCTCCATAGGCGCTCCCGGGGCTGCTGCGCCTGGGCCGCGGGGAGCCGCCAGGCACCGGGTCCCGGAGGTCCGGGCGCGCAGTCCTCGGGGTGGCTGGCGCGTCCTCAGGCGGGGCCCGGAGTGGGTCCTGCGCTGGCACCCGGGGCGGGTCCTTCGCGGGCTCGGGGGGCGGCCGGGGCGAGTCCGGCGCGGGCTCGGGGGGCGGCCCGGGCGGGTCCGGCGCGGGCTCGGGGGGCGGCCCGGGCGGGTCCGGCGCGGGCTCGGGGGGCGGCCCGGGCGGGCCCGCGGGCGGCGGGGCCCCCGCGCAGAAACGTTTCTTCAGATGCACGTACTTGGCGCCGTCGGCGGGGTCGGTGCGCACGGTGGCCACGGCGTTGACCAGCTCCTTGAAGCGCGCGCGGGCTCGGGAGCGCTGTTCCGGCTCGCCGCCCAGGGCGCTCCTGAAGTGCTCCACCAGCTCTGCGTGCGGGGCGCGGCCCCCGCGCTCCGCGAGGAACCGCAGCACCGCCTCGGGACTCGGCTCCGCCCACCCCTCCATCCCCACCGCGCTACCGCTCCGGGCGGGCGGCTCGGCGCAGCCCCAGCCCGCCGCCGGGGTTCCCGGAGGCCGCCAACCGCGGGAATAACGCTCGGGAGACTGAGGCCCAGGACACCGCGCCGCCCCCAGGGACCGCGCCAGAGGCCGCGCCCCTACACGCCCACTTCCGGTCCCCCGCGCGGGCCGCATTCTTCGTGCCCGCCCGCTCGGCCACGCCCACTTCCGGTCCCGCGCTGGCCGCAATCACTGCTCGCGTTGGCCGCCGGCGCCCGGCCCTTTCCTCGTGTCGTTTCCCTCTAGTCCCCGCTCTGCCCAGTCGCCCTCCCGCCCTGGCTTCCGAGCTCTGAGCGCGGAGGGCGCTCCTGAAGCACTCGTCCGGAGCGCGGGAAACGCAGTCCAGCGCTCGGCCCCGCCCCCGCCCCGCCGAGGCGGCCCCTCCCGGTAACGGCCGCCGCCCCGCCCCGCGCCCCCAGGCAGCCTTCCAGCCGCCGCTCCGGACGCGCTGCGGGGCCGGGCAGAGACCGCTGCTAGCTTCCTGCCAGTCCGAGCGATGGCTGCCACCGACGACGCGCGGCGCCGGGTGAGTTCGCGCCCTCCGCCGGGGACCCTGGAGCCGCCGAAACTTCCGGCCGAGTCCCAGGGCTCCCCGCGGACCTTGGCAGCCCCCGGCATCTCCGGGTTTTCCCGGACCTCCTCAGCCTCGGGGTCGCCCGGTACTTCCTCCGGTCTCCCAAAGCCCCGATCCCCGGCCGCCGGTCCGCGTGGACGGCGCGCCCGGCCCGGGCGGTGGCGGGATGGGCGGTGGCCCGCCCGCCTCTAACGGTGCCCGCGCGCGGCCGCCCTGGCGACCTCCGCGGCCTCCGTCCGGCGCCCCGAGGCGGCACTCGTGTCTCGGCGGCGGCGAGCGGGGTTCTCCGCGGGATCCGCCTTTGCCTTCGCGCGCTCGCGGGTGTGCGCGGACTTCCCGAGACACGGAGCGGGGAAGGATCTCCCGGCGCGGGTCTTGCCGTGTAAAACGTTCCGTTTTAACTTCTAGCACTGTAAATCTCAGTGGTTGTAACGTGTGTAAAGCTCTCTGAGACCAGGACAGAAAGTTTTAGAACTCCCGGTCGTAAGGCTCTGCTGCGGGAGACAGTTCCGATGGCGGCTAGGAGGGGCAGCAATGTGGTGAGGACAGCCTGAACAGTCCTCTCCGCCCGGTCAGGTGTTTAGAGAAGTTCTTCCGATGTTGGCTGCTGTGTGACAGTTGCTGTGTGACCTAGTGAGACTGGCAATTGGATTTTCTCATTCAGCAAAGTTTTCTGGAGATACATCCAGATTGTTGCAAGTACTGTATCCGTAGTTTTGCTGAGTGGTATTCCATGGTGTGGATATACCAGACTTTAAGGAAACCAAGGTTGTTTCCACCTGGGGACTATTATAAATACGACTGCTATAAACATTACTGTAAGTAATTTCTAATGTGATACAATGTAAATGTCTTCAATTCTCTGGAATAAATGTTCAGGAATACAGTTGCTGGATCATATGGTAATTGCATGTTTAGGTACGTTTTATTTGGGTACTGGAAATTGCAAACCAAAGCCTTTGTGATAGTTTGAAAAATCGAACTATTCCTTCCAGTTGTCAAACTTGCATGAATAGATTGTAGTGCTATCCCATTTCTGTCCTAATATTGCTAATTTGTGTTGTGTACCTTTTTTGGCACTCTCAATAGTATGTCAATTTCATTTTCTTTTCAATTAATCAGTTCTTCATTGATTTTTTTAAAAATTTTGTTTTCAACATAAATGATTTCCGATCTTTACTTTCTTTGGAAATGCATTCTTTTCTTTGCTTGCTTTGAGTTTATTTTGCTGTTTTTCTAGATTCTTCAGGCAGGAGCTTCGATTGTTGATTTGGTGTTTTTCTTTTCTGATATATTCATTTAGTGATACGGATTTTTCTCTCAGGATAAATCTGACTAAAAGTCCCTAACACAGCCTGAATGTTGGACTGCTTTAAATTTCCTCCAGCAGATTAATTAGTCCACTCATATAATCTCAGTCTCCCACAAAGTCTCTGGCCGTGGGCAAATTGAAGACAAATTTTCTCCCAGAGAGTAGTACCCATAGCCTCTAGTCCATCTGCCAATGAAGTCCTTGTTCCCAGCTTCTGAGCCTCTCCTTTATTGACTGCATTCTTGTCAGTATTCTGGCCTTCTAAGTTTTGACCAGAGTCTCCCATCAGTCTTGGCTTACTGCATTCTAGAGCTTCTCTAGAAGCATCTCTAGACCTTTCCAAACTCTTCCTATGAACCAGTTCCAAAGATTTCTAAACCTTAGTTTGGTGTAGTCACAGAAACGACCCCACTTCTCTAGTACCAAAATCTGTCTTTGTCACTTTCCCATCACTGGGACAAAATACTCAGCATCCACAACTTAAAGGAGGTTTTTGTCATGAAACCATAGCTTATAGTTTAAGTCATTGGTTGGCTGACTGTAAGGCAGGAACAGGATCAAAAGGGAGGGGCATGGCAGAGGAAAAGGTACTCAATCTTCATGGCAGCCAGAAATAGGGAATAGCCAGAGTCAAGAATATACTCTTCAAGGTCATGCCCCCAGTCCCCCACCTCCACCCCAGCCTCGCCTCCTAACAGCACTTTCAGCTACCGGTGCCTTAGTAATTCAGTCACCCTCCAAACACATAATAATTTGGGGGGACATTTTAGATCTGAACCATAACATTTCAGGTTTTTTTTTTTTAATAATAGAAGAGGACATTAAAAGTACATAAAATGGTTTAATGTCTTACTGGCAATGGTAAGATCTACTCTGTGTTGCATTGTCTCTGCCATTATTTCCACAGTCCCTTTATTAGTGGTTGCATTCATTTTATGTTTCAGGAGATATTGATTGTATAATTAGTTATTGCTGACTGCAATAGTGGTCTTGAAACAACATTAAATACAACCCACTGACTACCATTTTTTGCCTCTTGAGAAATACACCCATAATTTTCCACTTCAAACTTTTGTTAATTTCCTTCGAAATGGATATTTGCATTGGCTAGCTTTCTGTTGCTGGGACAAAATACCTTGGTATACACAATTTAAAGGAAGAAAAATTTATGTAGACCCATGGTTTCGAAGGTTTCAGAGGTTTCAGTCCATGGTTGGCTGACTCTAAGGCAGAAACAGTGAGGTGGAAGAGCATGAGTTGGTAAGCTGCTCAATTCATGACATCCAGGAAGTAGAGTAAAAGGGGAGGAGCTAGAGAGGAAGGGGCCAGGTTCCAAATACAGTCCCCAAGGTTATGTTAACATGACCCACTTCCTCCAACTAGGCCCCACCTCCAAATAGCTCATTCAGTTATGAACTCATCAGTGGATTGGTGCTTTCTCTGACAGTCTTTTAATCAAGTCAAGTTGACAATCAAGATTAACTGCACAGTATCTAAATCTTAGTAATTCTTGTCCATATTTGTCATTTCCTCTTTAGCTGCAATGCAGTGCAATTCTTTTTCCTTTTCAGTTATCTTTCAGGGAGGATAGTTTTTGTATTTTAGAGACTTCCTTTGCTTGCTTTACTTTCTGTGTTAATGTTGTGATCCTTAATTCTTCCCTTTCATGTCCTACAGTTAATTACTATCTCCATGCTTTAGCACATTCCCATCTCTCCATCTGGGGATCCTATAATCATAATGAAAGACCCAGTTCCTGTCTTACCTCCTGTGGAGCTCCAACTCTTGGGAGTCTGAGATACCGCTCCTTTGTTACTTCATCATATGCTACCTTGAAGTACTTTTTAACTTATGTTTTATAGTGTTACTTAACTTTTTTATATCAAGTAAATTTTAATAAGCTTTGCGTTTGCCCTCTTCAGTTTCGTAAATTGTCTTCAGGAAGAACAACCTGTATTCTCCTTTGCACTCTCCATGGCCATAGTAGTATGTCTTTGAGGATAGATATTGATTATTTTTTATATGGAAAATATGTCCACTTTGAGTTTTATTCTTGCTGAATGTTAAATGAGTAAATTAAAATGCTCATGGGCAGTCAGGAAGTGCTTGGTCAGCATTTATGTTCTAAGGGAGCTCTACTTTCCCCAGGCTGTATGTTGTATCATACCTTTTCAATGTTCACAGACTGATTTTTCATCCTAACACTGTTCTAGACAATTTGTATGCATTGATTTATGTATTTTGATGTGTAGAAGAAGAGTGCTCTTAAGTTTTTATATTGTACTACAGGATAGATTTTCTTTTTAAAAAGATATATATTGGCCATTCATTTTCAACCATATCATTTTTTCTTTTTAAGATTTTGAGTATTCTTAATACAAAATACCAGATTCTCAATGCTTTTTCAGTGAGAACTTTCATTCTTACAATTTCTCCTGATTATATCTGGGAGAAAGTTTGATTTAGATGGTGTTTTATTTTTGAAAATTTAACACTTTAAGGGTTTTACATGTACTGTTGATTTGAAGATCATAGAAATAGTAATCGCATCTCTCATAGTCACAATAACATAGCTGAAATATTTAAAACTCACTTTTTTCTTTTTTTTTTTTTTTCTTTTGTTGACAGGGTCTCACTATGTAGTTCAGGCTGGCTTTGAACTCACTGTGTAGCCCATGCTGGCCTCAAACTCATGCGACCTTCTTGCTTTAGCTCACAAGTGCTGGGATTATAGGCACGTACTACCATGCCCAGCTCTTAAAACTCATTTTAAAAACCTCAGAACAATAATATCATGGCTTAGTAGTTTGGAATGTAGTACTTATACTTTGTTAGTATTACTCTCAGTGTATATGTGTATTTTGCCCCAGTATTATTATTCTTTTTAAAATGTTGTCTTTGGCAGTTAAACTTACTGGAAATAAAACTAATTTTTAAGTGTTTCTCAAAAAGCCCGAGATTTTTCGTTTTTTTCACTGAGGATTTAATGGAGTAGTTTAGATATAGTAGAACTCAAAGTTGATTACATCATACAAGTAACCCCCAGAACATATTTTAAAGGTGAGTTTTTGTTTGCAGATCTTACAGTTGTTCAGAATTATATTTTGGTAGCTGTTTTTCCTTGCTGTTTGTTTTGATTTAAATAGTGCCACATCAGACCTACACATGTGGTTTTTTTGTTTGTTTGTTTTTGTTTTTTCCACATGTGCTTTTCTAACTGCCTGCAAACATTGATTACAGGCTAAAGAAGTTATGCAATTGTTTTTGCCTCTCCAGAGGAGTCCTGAGTCCTGGGTAGTCTAGAACAGTGCCAATTGTCTTTCTGGTTATCATGATCTTTTTAGGGAATATGTTAGAACATTTCTTTTGAGAAGCATGGTTACCATATTGCCTGAGTAACCATGAATTAACTGTACTGGGAGTTCTAGGATTTCCCGATTTCCGTCTAGATTTTAAGAGATTTTTAGTCATGGAATAAATTACTGAGGAAACATTTAGAAAGGAACATGAGGTTGATACTAAAAAGGAGAGGTATAAAGTCAAACAGAGTGAGTTTGAAATGCTGCCTTGGGGAGTAGTGAAGCTGAGGGAGAGTGAACCCAGGCTTTGATATTCACTCTTTCTTCATTCTAACTCTTATCAAGGGAGGCACCGAGGAGTTCCCAACTGGGAAGCTGGGGCAGGGGGATCACAAATTTGAACCCAGCTTGGGAAACTTAGTGGCTTTGGGAGACCTTGTTTCAAAAAAATTAAAAAGAGGAACTGGGAGCCTGTGCTTTGTGTAACATGTACATAAAAGAGGGATAAAGATACACCCTCTCATCCGTGTTCCATTTAAGACTATCCAAATCTTTCTCCATTTAAAGAATCCTAATTACTCTTTACCTGGCCCTGAGATAATAGACAGATGTCAAATACATGGCTGTTTAGTAGAGATTGTGCAGTAATCACCTAGTTAATTAAGGATGTGTTCCAGAAGTCTTTATTACTAGAAATAGAAATTGTATAGGCAGCATGGTGTTATTTTCTGGGCTGTCAGACCTGCATATTGTGATTGAAATAGGAATTAAAATAATGCCATGTGTCAAAAAATAAAATAAGCATTCTAAGGAGTTCAGGTTGGGAGAAAAGAGATGAGCCCTAACTTATGCTTGAATGTGGATGTAGGAAGAGGCCCCAGAGGAGTGTGCCAGTTATGATGGGCTTCCCAGCACCTCTAAGCTAGTTTAAGTAGCCTGGGGTCACATGACCAAGGGGGTTACTGAAGATGAAGTGAGAAAACTGGGGAGCACCCCTGCCCCACCCATCCCCTTTACCCCTCTCCCTTAGGAATTGGTCAAGTTTATCCTACCCTCTGCGTGAGACATATTTTATGGGGACAGGAAGGAGTTCTTGTTCTCTTTAAGAGAGTGTAATATCTAAGAAGTTATAAGGTATAAAATATCAGGTATAGAGTATATTGATGGGTGCCTTATATGTTTTGTGAGTAGTCTGTCTCCAAGTTTTTCATGGACGAATAGAAGTCGCATACAGCAATGTCTTTGTTTAGCTGCTTGTATAGTACTTAGCAGGAACTTTACTTTAAAGCCATAAATTAGGCCAGAATCACTTGAATGTTTTTTGAAAAATAAAAATATCTTTGTTATAAAGAGGAATTGTTGAATAAGGCAGACCTACAGTATATGTGTAGAGGAGAAATTTCCCCATTGACAAATTTTGCAGGTCAGTGATTCTGTGGCTTCATAAACACACATTTTGCCATTTATATTGCATGAGTTTATAGACTTCGTAGAAAATCTAAAGCCTTTGCAAAAGTATAGATACATCAGGGCAGGTTAGTCACTGGTTACTTTCCCAACACCAGGTGAAATCTTGAGAATCAAAAATATCAGAGGTTGTTAGGGGTGAACACGAGTAGCTAATTTTGACTTAGAGCAAGACTCAGAAGTCATAGGGTAGGGAGGATCTTAAAGAGGGAGGTATAGGGAAAGACTAAATACAAACTTTACCTGTTCCAGGGTTTACTTAGAGCTGTATTTCTTAATCTTTTTTTATTATTGCTCCCTCAGAAGAAAAATTAAATTTAAATCAAATCTCAATTAAACTAATTAATTTAAATTCTCTTTAATGGGAGAAATTCAGTACCAAAGAATAAAATTTGGACAATGAAACAATTTGTGTCTCAGATGTGTTCAGTTCAGTAATTTTTCCCAGATGTTGCACTAAAACCAAAAATCAAAACATAGTAGTTAACAGGAAATTGTTGTGATACATGCAGTAAAAAGGAATTGAAAATATTTCCAAATCCATTCTGCCACATAAATGAGGCCTAACAATTAAAATGAACTCCTCTCGTTGTCTTGCACTTTGCTTTACATTTGTTATTTTCTCCTTTGTTCCAGGAAACAGAAGTCAGGATCATTATGGTTAACTTGGACATAATAGAAACCAAGGGAAAAGTGAACTGGAGTGAATGGTAGAACCAGGCTGAAGTACACATTGCAAAATAGGCAGCAGAGTTTGAAGCACTGACTATAATAGGCTGCAGTTATCTTGAAAGAAACATTGGGAAAGATGAAATTTTTTTCAAAAACCACTAAAAAAATAAAATTTGAACTTGACCTATAGGGGTTGATCACAGTTGAGAAACTGACCCACAGAGGCAAACTGTTCAATTGATCATATATTTTTTCAGATGGGGTTGAGCTTTGGGGGTGGAGACACAAAACAGAACCCAAGAACCAGTTTCTGCCCTCTGTAGGTGTCTTAGTTACTTTTCTCTCGTCACTGAGACAAAATACCAGACATCCAAAGTTAGAGGAAGAAAGGTTTATTTGGCTCACAGTTTGTGGAGGGTTCAGTCCACAATCAGCTGGGTCCGAGGCAGGGTGGCATGGCAGACAGGCAGAGGGCAGCAAGGTAAGCAAGGGATGCCAGCAGAAGGACTAACCAGCTTCTTCCTGTATTTTATATTTTATCCAGACTACCTGGTTTTACTCCCACCCTTAATCCTGATACTCTAATCCTAATGTCCCATCCTTGATCCCGGCAGAACTATGCCAAACCAATCAGTGGACTAATTTAGTAATCACACACTCTACCTCTTACCACATGAGGCTTTAGGGGGACATCTAGACACAAACCTTAACACTAGGGAATAGGATAATTTTCCATCCTCGAAAACGTATCACCTATTATAATTCCACCACTCTGGAGGATTATGTGTTCAAGTCCAGACTGGGCTAAATACTGAGGCCCTATCTCAAGAAAGAAAAAAGCACTATCTAGAGTTAGCCTTTCTAGGAGGCCAACAAATTTGCTTTCTTCATAGTCTGCTGCCAGATTTGAAGTCAAAGACTAAATACCCTCTGCATTATAGATTAAAAATAAGGCATATGCACTTACTTAGGAACTTGACTGTTTATAGTATTGTTTCTATGGAGACTGACCTAAATCTAAGCAGCTTACTAAATGAACTTTTGGGAAATCCAACTTATTCATGCAATTACGGTTTATACTAGCTTTAAATGAGTAGAGGTTTTTCCTTTTGTTTTGTTTTTTGCTCAGTGTTGAGGTAAATTAATGGCTTGTAAGCAATTTTAATGTGTGTTACTTGTAAGCCAAATGTTTAATTTCAGTGAGAGGTATGGGATCTATAAATGCTGTTTTTCCCTGTTATATCCAGGAGTTCCCATAACAGTAAAGCTGCATAATGAGAGAGAAACTTTTAGTCTGTCTTGATAAGTGATGTCATGGACAACATTTGTCCATATCTACAGAGACTTTCACAAGAAATAAACTTTACAAAAAAAAAAAAAAATTGAGGTAAATTTTAAAGGAAGAGACGGCTGTGGATTAGCAGAGAGGAGCTGACCAGGCATTTAGGGCAGGAAGAAGATGCACTGTTTTAGACTCTGTCTATACAATCAGCCTTAAAATCACATAACCATTTCAGTTGTATTTACCAATCTTGAAAAGATAGTCTAATCTTTTAATACTTTTTTTAATGAAAGGGAACTGTAATCTTCACTTTCAGGTTCTTTGGACATTATTTTTACCTTTTTTGTAGTCTAATCTTTAGATCTTTGCAAATATTAGAATATTGAAGGATTTTTTTTTTCTACTAAGGATTCGCCCTTTGTGGCTTTGAGTGACCAAATGTGACCAAGTGCTGAACTGCAATCACTACGGCTACTACTTTACTTGTATTATCACAGTTTATCTTTCTAACTCCTGAGTTGAGTACTATTAATCTTTTTGTTATTGTTGTTGTTGTTAATGAGAGTCCACATTTTCACTTTCAGTTGAACAAATATCTCTTGTTTGCTTCCTGTTGTTTTGTACCTCCTTGTCCCAGGCCCTCACACAAGGCTTTGCCAGGTCCTTGGTGCTTAACAGTTTGCATCTGTTGCCATGGGAAAAGTTCATCCTAATAGCCTTTTACAGCCATACCTGTGTACTGATGTCATGTTAACTTCTCCATTGTGACCATTGAGATCCTTTCTATGGGCTCTCTGTTTTGGTGGAAGATAAGCTGTCTCTTATATTGCAACAGAGATTCTGTTGTATAGAAAATAATTATAATCCACAGTTTCAACATTGCTCTGAGAGGAGAAAGAACCTAAAATTCAAGTATAATTTGATTTTGAACAGTTGGAGAAAATATTTTAGTTTTGTTTTGCATTTGTAGATTTCCCTGTATTTTTTCTTGTTGTCTACAAATAATTATACATATACCAATAATTTTGTTTATTCTCAGAGATCTTCGTTAGTTTTTGTTAGCTACTGCTTTTCCATATTGATTGACTTACCTTTTAATCAGAAAATTCTACATTTTTATGAGTTTTTATGTACAGTACAATTTGTCTGTTTTAGTATAAACTTATATGAGGTGTATGTATGTTTTTGCAGTGCTGGGGTTAAACCAGGACCTCATGCAAAGTAAGCAGGTGCTCTGCTATTGAACTACATTGCTAGGCCAAAGTTCTTGGAGTTTCGATGAACCCATATAGTGTGTAACCACAGTTAAGCTAAGACAAGTTCCACCCCAATCCAGGAAGTTCCTTTGTCTGCTTCGTAATCAGCCTCCCTTCCCACATTTCTCTGACAGCCACTGACCTTCTCTCATGTAGTTTTGCCACATGCTATTGCACATTCCTTTTTATTACTGAATAGTATTCCATTGTTGAATGTGTCTGTGCCCCAATTTAGTCATCTTTTCTCCATTTAACGTTTGCATTATTTCCAGTTTTTGGCAATTATGAATGAAGTTACTGTACATATTTACTTACAAGTTTTTATATTTTAATTTTTCTTGAGTTAGTATCTAGGAGTAGTGGTATGGTAAGTTTGTGTTTAATCTAGTAAATAACTGCCAAAATTTTCCAAAATGATTATACCATTTTGCATTCCTACCAGTAATGAATGAGAGTCTGTCTCCTTGCCAGTACTCGATATTGTCAGGGTTTGTTATGGTTGTTTTTTAACCATTCTTTTAAGTATATAGTGATATTTTATTATGGTTTTAATTTGTATTTCCTAGTGATTAATTGTTATGGTTTGTGTCTAGATGTCCCCCCAAAGCCTCATGTGGTAAGAGGTAGCTGGATCTAGAGTATGTGATGCTGGGATTAAGGCCGTGTGATTACTAAATCGATCCACTGATTGGTTTAGCACCGCCCTAATCCTAGCAGCCTGGATAAGATATAAGGTACAGGAAGAAGCTGGTTAGCTCCTTGCTTGCATCCCTTGCTTACCTTGCTGCCCTCCACCTGTCTGCCACGCCCCCCCTGCCTCGGACCCAGCTGATTGTGGACTGAACCCTCTACAAACTGTGAGCCAAATAAACCTTTCTTCCCCTAACTTTGGATGTCTGGTATTTTGTCTCAGCAACGAGAGAAAAGTAACTAAGACATTAATGATGTTGAACATATTGTCTTGCATTTGCCATCTTTGATGAAATGTCTGTTCAAACCCCTCCCTTTTTGTGGTTCTGTGGATCTAGCTCATACTTGCACATGCTAAGCAGGCATTCTGCAGCTAAGCTACACCCTTAGTCTATTTTCCCCACTTTTGATTGGATTGTTGTCTAATTGTTATACAAGTATTTTTATATATATATATTTCTTATATAAGTTCTTTATGAGACAAATGTTTTATCCCTGTCTGTATCTTTTCAGTCTTAACAATATCTTTTAGTAAACAGATGTTTTTTAATTTAAGTCCAGTTGATTACTTTTTTAATTACAGCTCATGCTTTTGATGTTGTAACAAAGAAATCTTTGTTTAACCCAAAATCACATACATTTTATACCTTTTATTTTAGAAGTTTTTAGCTCTGTAATCCATTTAATTTTTGTGTGTGGTACAATGTATGAATCATATACATAGTTTTTTTTTTGCATGTGGGAATCAGTTATTATAGCACCATTTTTTAAAAAGACTGTCCCTTCTAGTTTTGTTGGGACTTTCATTGAAAGTTTTACTTTCACTACCATCCACCCTGCTCTCTGTCACTCTCCTTCATAGAACATGTGCACTTTGTTTTCTTGTTTTCTTGTTTAACTGCCTCTCCTTACTCCAGGATAAGCCCCTTGAGACAGCAGCCTTTGTGTGGTCAAAGGATATGTGAATCACCTTTCCTGTTACTATGACAATATCCCAAGACAATCAGTTTATAACAAGAAAAGGTTGGGGCTGGGGATTTAGCTCAGTGGTTAGAGTGCTTGCCTAGCAAGCACAAGGCCCCGAGTTCGATCCCTGGCACCAAAAAAAAAAAAACCAAGAAAAGGTTCATTTTGGCTCACAGTTTCAGAGTTTGAGTCCATGGCCAATTATTCCATTGCTCTTGGTCCTCTGGCAGCACAGCACGTCACGGCCAGAAGTGAATGGCAGAGCAGAGCTACTCATTTCATGCGAGAATCGGTGGGATTAATGCTCCACCTTCCACTTTGAGGGTATACTCACTTTGTTTTTTTTTTTCTTTTTTTGGTGCTGGGAATAGAACTCAGGGCCTTGTGCTTGCAAGGCAAGCACTCTAACCACTGAGCTAAATCCACAGCCCTTTTTTTGTTTGGTTTTTTTGTTTGTTTGTTTTTCCACAGTGCCAAGTTCAGGAGCAAGCCTCTGACATATGAGCCATGGAGAGGACATTCCAAATCCAAAGTATAGGAATTCTTAAACATCAAAAGGCCTTGATCATGGCACGACAGCACAATGTAAATGAATAGGAGTGGTACTTTCACCTGCCTGAGAAATACTTCCTTCACTTGGCTTCCTGGACTCCATGTGTTGCTTGATTTCTTTCACTCCTTTTGGCTGTTTCTTCTTGGTTTCTTGGGGTTGCTGCTTCTCAGTTTGGCAGCATTTAAATGTTGGAGTCCACCATGGCTTGATTCTGTGACCTCTTCTCTGACCTTCAAACCCTCACTCCCTGGATGGTTTCATCACATAGTGCTTAGTGTTGGCCATATATCAATGATTTCAAAATTTCTACCTCCAGTGTAGGTATCTCTGTGCTCTTGACTTTATCTACTAAACTGCTTAGTATCTGCACTATGATGTCTAATAGCCATCTTCACTGTAACGTATTTCAAAGTGAACTCCTGATCTTTCCTGATCCTCCTCCCATCTTTCCAATTCCAGTGAATGGAGGCTCTGCCTTACCCATTGCTTAGGCCAAAAACTTTGGAACTATTTTCTATATCTTCTCTTACATCCCACATTGAACCTTCACCAACTCCTGTTGGTTCAACCTTTGCAATAGATCTGGATTTCGACCACATTTTACTTCTTTCATGGCTAACAGGCTTCCATGATCTCTTACAGATTAATGAAATGGCCTTTTAACTGATACTGGTTCTGGTTGTCATTTTCTCAATCTACTGTAAGCATAATGGCTGTAGTAGACCTTTTAAAACAGTTCATGTCCCTCTCGTGCTGAAAATGTTTCACAGACAGTTCCTTAAAAGAAGCCATGAGAGCCTTGTCTGCTCGGCACTCTTCCCTCTTGACCATTCTTTCTCCCACCTAGCCATCTCCTCTCTTTGAGCTGCCCTGGTCTCCTTCCTGCTCCTTATACTCATAGGCACACACCTGCCTTTGGGTCTCTACCATTGTTCTTTCCCTCTACCTGGAATGCTGTCCCTTCACTACATTCTTCATCTTTTCTGCTCCTTTGATTCTTTTAGATCTTTGCTGAACTGTCACCTTCCACTGAGGTCTTCCTTAACCGCCCTGCTCAGAATGGCACCTGTCTTCTTGCTCAAGCCAACTCCACACTTCCTGTTCCCTTTCTCTACATTGTTTTTCTTTATTGCATTTATCATTCTCTTCCATAGCACGTGCTTTACTTTGTTTTTTTTTAACCTGCTTTCCCCTAATGTAATAGAAACTCCATAAGAGTAGACCATAAGCCTTTTAAACTCAGTATCACAGTCCCTCCTTTTCTATGCTTTCATTTTCCAAGGTTTTGGTTATCCATAAGCAGCACAATCCAAAAATATTAAAGGAAAAATTCCAGAAATAAAGAATTCATAAGTTTTAAATTGCACACCATCTCGAATAGCATTATTAAATCTAGTGCTGTCCTGTCCTGCCCAAGACAGGAATCATCTGTTTGTCCAGTGTATCCTGGATGTATATGCTACCCACCTGTTGGACATTTAGTGGCCATCTGGGTTATCAGATTGATTGTCAAGGTCTTTTGTTCAAATAACCCTTGTTTTACTTAGTCATGGCCCTAAAGTGTAAAAGTAGTAATGCTGGCAATTCAGAGTGTCAAAGAAAAGCTGTAAACTGCTTCCTTTCAATGAAGAGGTAAATAAATGTTCTAGACTAGGGGAAAAAAATTCAAATGCTGAGGTTGCAAATATCTATGATAAAAATGAATCTTCTATGAAATTGTGAAGAAGGAAAAAGAAATTTGTGTGAGTTTTCCTGTTGCACCTCAAACTGCAAAAGTGAAGCCACAGTGCACAGTAAGTGCTTCGTTGAGATAGAAAAGGTATTGATAAATAGGGTTCAGTACTTCCGTGGCAGTTAAACTTTCCACAATTACTGGTACAAAAGTGGCTTTTGGTTTTTAATCTAATGATAGCACACAATTAGATTTTTCAAAACACAGTTTAGTAGGTAGTTGAATTGGTAAGCAAAATTTGCTTAGAAAAAATAAGTTTTATATGAATTCATCAAGTTTTAACAGTGACTATGAGCAGATGATGTGATACATCAAGAAGCAACACCGAGCATGAAATGTTCTGCTGTCCCACATAGTGTGCCTAATGCATAGCTGTGAGCAGAACCCCTAACTAGATATTTTCTGTGGTACTACTGGACTTTAGGTGGATGTCGCTGATTTATTCATTCTGCTGCTCATGTATTGTCCTAATCTATTCCTTTCAACCTCATTTGTTGCTTTGCAACCTGAGACTAGTGAATCTGTTTTTTCCCACCAAATTAATTTCTTGTAATCACTGTTTACTTTCTCCAGATATGGAATTCTCCTTACCTTCTAGTGCTCAGAGGTTTTTTGTCCTACCTTAAATGCCTCATCTGATGCTACTCTTTCCTGAATTCAGTGGTATTGCTTAGTTTGGAAACTGTCTGTGCCTTCAACAACCTTGTTCTCCAAATATCTGTATCCAGTGGCTCTTACTTCAGCGTGGAAGAGGTTTGTGACCTACTGTTTGTGTGCTACCTGGTAACTGGGCGTGTAAGGGATTTTCAGAATAGCAGGAAGCAGACGGCTTAAGATGAAGTATATGCATTGTTTTAAAAATAAGCTGGGTATGGTGGTACACCGTGCACTCCTAGAATTCCAGAGGCTGAGTCAAGAGGATCATGAGTTCAAGACCAGCCTGGGCTGTCTAGCAAATTCAAGGCCAGCCTGGACTGCATAGTGAGATTCTGCCTCAACAGACCAAAACCAATAAATCAAACCTTAGGCCAATTCTGATACGCTTTGTATCGCTATGTGCTTTTTCATTGTGAAAATACAACCAGTACCTCTGTGTTTGTCATGGAGCTTTTGCTGCATGGGGTCATTTCACATTGTTCACTTTCTTTGGAAGGATGCATGAAACTCTGGTGCCCTTCCAGGAAGAGATCTGAGGTGCAAGGGAATCATGGATGGGGAGAATTCATTTTTCACTGTGTTCTCCTTGGCACTGTTTGCATTTTTTTAAAAAAACTATATCCATACTAACCCCCCTTCCCACCTACATTTCTCTCTTTCTTTCTTTCTTTCTTTTCTTTCTTTCTTTCTTTCTCTCTCTCTCCCCCCTCTTTCCCTTCATTTGTCCCTCCCTTCCCTTCTGCTCTCCTCCCCCTCCTCCCCTCCCCCCTCCTCTTCCCTCTTTCTTTCTTTGTTTCTTTCCTTTCATGCTGGGGATCCATCTAAGACCTTGCACATGTTAGCCAAATGCTCTACTACTCAGCTGTGCCTTCAGATCCTTTTTACAAAAAGATGCTCCTCTTTTTTGATATCTCACAATGCATTCAAAAGTAGGATAGCAGTGCCCTGAAATTAGTATAGCTTCTCTTTTTCCTTTCTTCCCCCATTCTCTATTGTTGCAAACAGTCGCTGTGTGTATGGTTTGTAACTTTGAACAATAGAAGGAACACCAGCTTTGCAGCCAGACTGAACCTGTGTCTATAGCCTGCTATCTTTGATGAGATACCTTGTCTGACTCTTAATCTTCTCATCTAGGCTGTAGAAATAATAATATATGTAACTCACATGTGTTTAATAAGGATTAAATAAGAAAATGTACTATGAATTAGCACAGTGATAGGCATGTAATAGGAGTTCTGTAAATGATAATCATTTTTATGTTAATTGGATGGCCATGGTACTTGTTCAAATTTTTAAATCCCTGCTTTTTTCAGCTATTATAGTTGTACCTTTCCTAACGTTTCTGTTTCCCTTCGTGTGCTGCAGTGGAACATACCTAATTTTGGGTGCCACCTTGACTCATAGAGTATTTGAGTCTTTTAAATAAAAGTAGCTTTCATTGCCTTCCTCCTTGTAAATGGGAGTTTGCTGATTTCTTATAACATGAACGTGTGTGTTATGTGTGTAAGCATATTACTGTGTATGTTGAATATTACATTTTATTTACTTACTTATGTAGCAAGACAGCCACAATTGCATCCATAATATGGATTTGGCAGGTCAAAACTTGATGATAATGACACTATTAGAACCCATTTCTAATGTAAATTTATTGGGTAGGTAAAGGTTGATGATTAAGTTATCTGGTTTATTATAAAAGTCTTTTTTTTCTTTTCTTTTCTAGCTGTTTCAGTCTCACACAGCCTCAAAAATTGCATCTCTGCCCTCACAAGTATCCAGTGGTGAACAGAGAGTGAGTCTGCCTTTTAGAAAAACGATATGTCATTCTCTCATTGCTGTGATTTCAAAATAACTCAGAAGATTTTTCAGACTTGTGGGGAAGAGGCTTTTGTTTATGCTCACCTTGAATGTGAATTATTTTTCTGTTGATTTGGGTAAAACATCAATAGGCGATTAATTGTTGAATGTCCACAATGTTCCTATCCTATTTGATATTAAGCAATCTTTTTTTCTTTCTTGTTTTTTATTTGGGGGGGATCTGTTTTTGCCATTAAGCAAATTAGAACCTCCAAGCGCCTCAACAGCATCCCAGAAAGACTGGCACTACTTTTCCTGAGCACATTGCAAACAGTGGAAAGGCAGAGAGCTGTGGGTGTCAGACTGCAGGGAGCCACTGTTTGGCCCCAGAGGATGCTGTGAGATTAGACCTGGTACTTCCAAGGGCCTTCTGAGTTTGCCTGTAGTAAGGGTGGTTTTGGTAATTTGTATTAAAAGTTATGTTTTAAAAAGAGAGTAAGTTTAACTTGATGAAAATTACAAGCACAAGCATGATAATAAGATTAAATAATTTCCTTTAGTTTGATGTTCCGATAATTTTAGTTTCTTCTTGTTTCTCTCTCTTCCTCTATACATGCCGAGGTCCCCACAGTTTTAATAAACCTGAATTTGACCACCAGACCTGCCATCCTTTTCTCCTTGTCATTGGTAATAACAGTCTCTTCTCTCTTTAATACCTTGCAGACTTTTTGATTGACTCTTCATCTGCCTTCTAACTCAATGCTTTGCTGAGACTGTCAGTCACCACTGTCTTTAGTGACAGCTGTGGCTTAGTTTCATTTGCTCTGACCCCTCCTCTGCATTAAATCACTGACACCACACCCTCATATTTTAAATGCTTCTTTTGATCCCTTGACATTAAAATCATGTAGTTTTATGTGGGCACAGAATTCTAGAGGCCATTTAGTTCAGTTTTGATGTAAAAAACTCCAGCAAGTTCTAATCTTGAACACATTCATGGGAAGCATAGTGCTTTTTTACTTTTTGTAAAAGATAATAACATGCTTACATGACTGAAAGAGAGTCAGAGCACACTAAAGAGAATGTAGTGTACCACCTTCCTGTTGCTACATGACACATTGTCATAAACTTAGCCGTTTTAATCAGTGACTCTTGTCTCCCAGTTCTGTAGGTCAGAAAGTCAGGCACAGCCCACAGCCTCTTATCTCAATCTCATGTCCGTGGTGTCAGCTGCCTGGCTTCTTATGTGGGTCTTCCTTTCCAGACTCTTTCAGGTTGTTGGCAGAATCCAGTTCCTTGCGGACTTGGGTACCATCAGCTCCTAGAGGCCATTCCTGGCCACTTGCCTCATGGTCCCTCCCTCCTGGAAGGCAGCCAGGGAGAACTAGCAGAGTCCCCTTCATGCTTCAGATCTTTTTAGGTCTGGAAATGCCTAAGCCCTGTAAGGGTTCACTCTAGAACGTCAGGGCCACGCAGATGGCCTCCCTTTCTCAGGTCACCTGAATTGGCATCTTAATCGTATCTTCAAGTCTCTTCTCAGCTGCACTTAGATTTCTTTTTTGTTCAGTAACTAAGAAAAAGTGTTTCTGCACCAGCAGCTATCAGCTTTGGGGCTTATCTCACTTCTGCCCACTATGTGTAGTAAACAGCAATTCCTTGCCCAACCTCCAGGTCCACTCCCCAGTGGCAGCCACTCTCATGAGTCTGTCACTATTCTGTGAGACATCTCATTCCATATTCATGTGCTGTGTCTGTAAGGACATATGCATATATGAATATGTACACACATTTGTTTTTACTCAAGTCAACAGTAAATAAACAACTGTTTGGATTCTTCTTGAGATTCATACATATCTTGGCATTCATACATACCTTTTGAGATTCATACATATTTTGACATGTGTCAGTAGTTTAGTATTTCATCCTACAGGATGCTGTAATTTGCTTTTCTACTCATTTATTGGTTATTTGTATTGTTTACAGTTTACGAGGGAGTAAAACTGCTATGACCAAGTCCTTGTGTGGACAAAGGTTTTAACTTAATGTTGGGTACCTCCAAGTTGGACTTTTTCATTGTATGGTAGTGTGTTTAGCTTTGTGAGAAGCTGCCTAACCAACAGTTTTCCTAAGTTGCTGTATATCACACATTTACACCAGCACATTTGTCAGCATTCCACTTGTTCTTCATTATCTTCAACACATGACACTGTTAACATTTTAATTTTAGTCATTTTATTGTGTATTCACAATAAATATATTTTATATTTTCTAGTGCTCATTCACATTTCTTCAGTAACTAATTTTCTCTTTTTGGTTTTATTTACTTTTAGTTTGTTTTTCTAATAGCTTACTTTCTTTGTGTCCCATCTGTTCTTTCATTTTCTTCTTTCCTGTCTTCTTTTGAATTAATATTTTCATCATTCTATTTTATTTCCACTATTTATTAGCTATAGCTTTTGTCTTTTAAGATAGTAATTCATCATTTTTAATGACTTTAAATTCTCTCTTTTGTGAGTATATATGCCATAGTTTATTTGGACACTTTCCTATTTTAGGAAACCAAATGTTTTAATGTTATAAATTGTGCTGGACTCTTGTTTGAAGGGGATAAGAAATTTGTTTTGAGTTGTCGAAATGAGTTCTCACAAATTTACTTAATCGCTTGTATCCCAGGTGAGGGATGATTGTAAAATCTCTACTCTCTTTGATAAATTACACTTAACCTTTCAAGTATACCCATGTCCTGTTTTAGCCAAGTTTTTTTAATTGCTGCTGTCGTTTTTGTCTTCCTTCAGAAAAGAGAAACTATTCGTTCCTTGACTATGTGTGGCCACGTTGGTTTTGAGAGTTTGCCTGATCAGCTTGTCAATAGATCCATTCAGCAAGGCTTCTGCTTCAACATTCTCTGTGTGGGTGAGTGCCAGCAACTGCTCCTGAGAGTTGCCTTCAAGGGCCTTGCATTCATTTATTCTCTGTATGAGTAATATGATGCTCATGTTATCAAATTGAGATCATAGTCCCAAGGATATTCTCCATTGTTTAAATTCTACTAGGCTTTGTTTTTAAGCTTTAAATCTTTTGTTTGTTCTGTAAACATTTTAGTGCTCTTGAGTTCTGGGTAACTTAGCATTTCTGTGATCTGCTGATGACTTAAGTTAAGACAACCTGATCTTTGAAATATTGGGATTCTTGAAACGACTGTAGGAGTTTAGTTACATTTTTTCTCAGTCATCCTATGTACTTGTGACTACAGTACCTTTATTTCTTTCAGGAGAGACTGGAATTGGAAAATCAACACTGATTAATACATTGTTTAATACTAATTTTGAAGAACACGAATGCTCACATTTTTGCCCAGATGTTAAACTTAAAGCTCAGACATATGAACTCCAGGAAAGTAATGTACGGTTAAAATTGACCATTGTGAATACAGTGGGATTTGGTGACCAAATAAATAAAGAAGAAAGGTACATTTTTTTCTTGTAATAAAACAAGTTTTCTTATTTTAGGATCAAGGTATTAGCCTTCTTGCCTTTTGAGCTGTGATCTGGATTCCTCTGTGGTAATGCATACCTTTCCTCCCAGACATTAATTATTTTTAACAATTAAGCAGTGTTGCCAGGTGTGGTGGCACACACCTGATGCAGGAAGATTACCTTGAGTTCAAGGCCAGCCTGGGCTACATAGTGAGTTCAGGGCCAGCTTGCACTACATAGTAAGACCTTAACGTCTCAAAAACACCAATTAAGCAATGTTTTTTTCTTATTAACAAATTGACATATTTGTATCCAGTTGTCTAATTTCTTTGAAATAACTTGAATCACATTATTAAAATGTGTATTTAGCAAAAATAGTTTTATTTCCTCATATTCCGTGTATGTTCAATGACTGGTACTGATTTTCAGACAGACTTACCTTGTTGAGGAAAAAATGATACAAGACATGAGGACGAATATATGCAGTGTCCCAATACATGGTACATGAATTTTTTTTTTTTTTTTTGCTAAATTCTGCCTAAAATATCCACTTACATGATTGAGCATTGTGAGGAAGTTTTGATAGTGAAATTTTAATTTATATTTTCTCTTATCCTTATTTCTTGTTTGTACTTCTCCTATAGTATTATACAGATTATCATGTTTATTAAGAGAGATAACGATAGCTCCTGAGAGACAGGAGGGGACCCACTTCGGTTGCCCAGATTATCATTTTTACATCCGATTAAAAGTAGGAAAGAAAGGGGGAAATAAATTGGTGTAAAGTAGTGACTTTGTTCTTTTTCCTTTTTGAAAGTATATTTTTCATTATTACAATCAGTGTTAAGTGGGAAAGTATTTTGCACAAATTGACTCTTTATGTGATATATATTTATATATATAAGAGCATAGGGTTTTCAGTACTGTGTTCTGCCTTAAATATGAATAAGTGATTTATGTGGCCCCCCTGGAAAGAATAGATTAGTGGAAGGGGCAAAGGCCTTTGAGACCTTCTTTTAACTGTTGTTGGTGCTTAGAAGATGAATATCGACTCAGAGCTGATTAGGGTATGTCAGTGAACATATTTTCAGGTGAACTTAACATAGGCTCAATACGCTTGACCTGCTGAGTAAATTTCATCGTATTGTGGAATAAGATCCACAATAGATGTAACTATAAATTTATCTTTGAAATAAATTTTAACTTGCTTTTTCCCATTAATTTATTTGCTAGACTGTTTTCTGTCAGTTAACAAAGTAATGTACAGAGATGTCATGAGGTGAAAATGCCACCTAGTGCAGACCACTTGCGACCCACTTTAGCTGTCCCCTCAAACCCAGGTCCATCTCTCTCAGAGGAGCCATTGCTGGGAGTTAGGCGTTTTCCCATACTTTTTTGGTTCTTATTGGGATTTCAGGCATGTGCCACCACACCTGGCTTCAGATCTCACTGATATATATATTTTTTTAATTTTTATTTTTACCAAGAACATCTATTGGTACATTGTATACATAATGATCATAATCAACATGGTTATTTTGTACCTGTACATGATGTATCTTGGTTTTCCCCCCTTCCCCCTCCCCTCCCTTCCATTTACTCACCCCTCTGTATTTACAACAAGTTTATTTACATTTTTCCATATTTTCCATTTTTCCCCTTCATCTTACTTTTCTTTTAACCTTCCTTCCTTCCTTCCTATCCCCCTTTCCCTATCTAGTTCTCCCCTCTTTTGAATTCTTTTTTTTTTTTACATAGTATCTATTTTACCCTTTTGTCCTTATTTACACTTATGGTTTCTCATATCAGAGAAACAATTTGATGTGTACTGATAAGTGTCTCATTTATTTCACCTAATAGTATGTTCTCAAGGAACATCCATTTACATGCAAATGACTCTAGTTTATCCTTTTTATGGCAGTGTAGTACTCCATTGTGTAGAAAAACCACATCTTCTTTAGGCATTCATCAGTTGTTGGGCATTTAGGTTGTTTTCAAGACTTAGCTATTACAAATTGTGTTGCTATGAACATGGTTGTGCATATATCACTGTGATATGATGATTTTAATTTTTCTGGGAAGATACCAAGCAGAGGAATAGCTGGGTCAAATGGAATCTCTAGTTGTAATTTTTTTGCGGAATATCCACACTGATTTCCACAGTGGTTGGACCAGTCTACATTCCCACCAACAGTGGAGGAACTCTCGAAGACATAAGGGTTGGAAAAAAATTTATGAACAGAACCCAGACTGCATGGGAAACAATAAAAAGACTCAATGCTTGGCACCACATCCTATTAAGAGGCTTTTGCACAGCAAAAGAAATTACTAATAGAGTGGGGTGAAAAATCACAGACTGGGAGAAAATTTTTGCCAGTTGTCCCTCAGACAAAGGTCTAACATCTAGAATATATAAAGAACTCAAAAAAATCAAACCCTCCAAATTTAAAGACCCAATCCAAAAATGGGCATCTGAAATGAATAAACATTTCTCAGGTGAAGAAATAAAAATAGCAAATAAATATATGAAAAAATGTTCAACATCATTGGTCATTCAAGAGATGCAGATCAGAACAACACTAAGATACCATCTCACTCCAGAAAGAATAGCTATTATCAAGAAATCAACCAATAACAAGTGCTCGTAGGGTGGAGTGGGGGTGGGGGAAGGAACCCTAGATCTCACTGATCTTAAGTGCTTGTCTAATGAGCTTTGACAAACGTATAGTCCTGTGACCACCACCACATCTCTAACATAGGAACTGGCCGTGACTGTGCTTTTGCATGTCAGTGCCTGGCCATAGCTTGAGGGACCCACTCCAGATCCACAGAGCTTTCCATCTGTGTAGCTCCTTTCTCTCCAGTGTCCTGTCCACAGAGTCCAGCCATCCTGGCCCCCCTTAACTTATGAGTCCATGAGGCTCTTGTTTTTCTGTGTACTCTGCCCAGGAAACTTGTCTTCACACTGGAAGCCAAAGAAATTGTAGAATTCCTCACCTTCTTTCCCCTTCTCAGAGCTCACAGTTGTATACTGCCTGTTAGATTTTGTCCAAGTATTTAGGGTAAGTCCAGTGTCAGTTACTCCATTATGGCTGGCGGCAGGCTTCTTTTTTTTTTTTTTTAAGACTTTTCAGGCTTCATTTTTGTTTTTTATTTTTTATGCTGGACTGCAGTTTGAGGGACTTGTATACTTGGTTGAATAGTCCATTTTGGTGGGGATATCCTTGCCCTGTCTTCATCCCAGAGGTAAATCTTTATTTTTACATGTATTATGTTTGCTTTGTTTTTAGTTTGTTTGGCTTTGGTTTGTTTAGTTAAAATAAGTAAATTCCTTCATTTTGCTAGAAATACTGTGTTTAACAAAAAATTATGAATAGATAAGTACTTTTTATGAATTTTTTTTTTCTTTATGGAGACATCATGATTCCTTTTTCTTCTGTTTGGTATTCAGAATGTAACGCAGAGCCTTGCACATACTAATAACCATGGAGTATACCACTGAGTTATACACCTCCAATCTACTTTTAATCTCATTTTTTATCCTTTGTTTTACACTTGTCTGTTGCATTCTGGATAATTACTTTTGATCAATTTTCTAGTATGCTAGTTCTCTCTTCAGCTTGCCCTAATCTACCTGTTGTATTTTTCCTTTTAGTTACTTTATTTTTCAAATCTACGCATTCTGTGGGATTTATATGCATATTTGCAGGATTGCTTTTTATTAGTTTCCTATTCCCAGTATATGTATTCAAGTTTCCATTTCATTTTTATTTTATAATTATTAGAACTCCTAATATATAACATTTTTGTGGATGCTTTGCTGTTTATCATTTTGATTATTCATTTTACATTATTATGTGCTTGGTTATTTTTTATTATGGTTCTTGTGATCTTTGAAAATTATTTGCAGGTATATGTTGAGATCTAAGGTGAAGATGTCTTCCTCTGAACAAATTAGGATTTGTCTACGCTAGGACCCTCTGGGCATAGGTCCCTAAATAGATCTACATAGTCTAGTGATGCCAGACCTCCTTCATTGCTTGCAGTTTCCAGAATCAGAGGACTCTTACATATACTGTATGTGCAAGGCTGACATTACCCACAAGCTCCAAGGATGTGTTGTTTCTTTTTTTTTCCTCTCCTTTTCTTTTCCTTCCTTCGTTTTATGCCAGTATTACTGGTTGGTTGCTCAAATCTAGAAGCTTGCCACCCCTCCAAAACACATGGGAGGCTTGGTGAAAAGAAAAAAAGACTGTGTTTAGAGTTTAGTCTGAGGAGATGGAAGGGCTCATATTGCCTCAAATCATCATTTCCTTATGCAAGGGCCCTTCTAGCAGGGAAGAGAGTGGAAAACAATAGACAACTCCATTGTGGATCCTTGGGGAGAGGAGAAGAATTACAGTTTTATTTCTGGTTCATCCTTACCCTAAAAGTGTCGGCTTTGGGGATCTCAGCTTACTGTGGAGGGGGAATCTGTAACCAGAGTAACACCTGTGTGGCCCTGGGCTTTGATTTCTTCTTTCTTAATTTATGAGTCCTGCAGAGGAAAAGTCCCAAAACTGGATTGATAAATTATCTCAGGATAAAACTAGAATTGGTACTCTTAATGCAGAGCTTGATGAACTTTTTCTGTAAAGGGCCAGAGAGTAAATATCTCAAGGTTTGTGGGACATAGGGCCCTTGTATGAACTGCTCAACTCTGCCATTAGAGTAGGAAAGCTGCCACAGACAGTACATAAGCAAATGAACATGGCCGTGTCCCAGTAAAACTTTATTTACAAAAACAGGCATCAGGCTGGCTTTGACCCTTTGACCATAGTGCGCTTCTCCTTTTCTGCTTCCCTCTCTGGTTTCTCTTCAGTTTTGGCGTGGTTACATAATTCCTTAGCACTTTTTGAGCTCTTTGGTGTTCTTGAGTTAGTATCTTTCTTTTCATTGGAAGAACAAGTCTGTTATTTACTGAAAGTGGACACTAGGACAGATTAACTATGGAAGGATTCCTATTTATATAGCAAAAAAAGTTTGTTGTTGCTTTTGAAAATTATAAAGCAAAGCATTCAGGTAGAAGAAGATTCATGATTATTTAGGTTATTTAATAGGTTCTGTTAGCTATTTTAAGTCTTTAATAAAAGCTTATTTAGAATTTTTATGTCAAATATGCACTAAAGATTAATTTTTACTATTGGGAAGAGAATTCTTTTAGACTGGTTTCCTTAAGATCACTTACAGGTGTCCTAATATTCTGGTAATGAAATGAGTTGTTTAAGTGTTAAAGGATTATGCTAGTTCTTATAGAAAACACAGAATTATGAGATGTTGTCTTTGTCCTCACATTGTTTACCATCTCAACAGTGAAAATAGGACGTACTACAGGTTTAAGAGAAATGATGGCCCTCAAGGACTAGAATTGTCAGGCAACTTATAATTGAGTTCTGTCTTCTTTATTGAGTACCTTAGCTGCACAAGGTGCTGCTATGCTATGAGGTGACAATATTACAAAGGTGTCCAGGGAATTTGAGGTAGGAGGTACTTGCTGTTATTCACTATTATTTTCATCTGGGAGCCCAGATTTGTTTAATGAGGAGAGTTAGAGTAAAAAGGTAAGCTGTATAGGCAGTGACTTAACATATCAGATTGAAGTGGAATGCTCACAACCATTCTTGAACTGATGTTCGCTCTCTCCACGTGCATTGTGATTTAATTTGTATCCTGAAGGACGAATGGTTCAGCCAGCCAGAGGAAAGATACTGTTCTAGGGACAAGTTATCTGAACAAGGGCTTGGGGTAGAGATTGTGGCTGACCTTGCCTTTGTTTATAATTAACTGAAAATAAATCTTGCCAGCATTACCTTTTAGATATTCTGCATATATATGCCTTTCATCTTTGCTGTGTTAATGCTTTGCATTACAAAATGAATCTTGGCTTTAATTGATAACTGTACCTTTTCTCAGTTAAACAGTATGCCGTGTACCAGTTCAGCTGCAAATTAGACTCCTAGCTTCTTTGACCAGTCTGGCAAGTGTCGGTCCCTTTGTTACAACCCAACATGAGTGGATGCCAGGATGAATCATTATAAATTCACTACTGTTCCAAGTGTAGGTTGTCCTGATGGTTGGAAATACTACCTTTGTGATTACTTAAAGTTCTGCACATTATATTCTGTTACTAAAGTTACCTGTTTAGCATAGCTATCAATTGTTTATTAATTGATAAAAATACACACCTCAAATTTGAGAGTTGTACACATGTCTTATGAAGGTAGCCTGGATATGTTGTATTGTATTTACATAATGATCTTTTCAGCTACCAACCCATTGTTGACTACATAAATGCTCAGTTTGAGGCCTATCTCCAAGAAGAATTGAAGATCAAGCGCTCTCTCTTCAACTACCACGATTCTCGCATCCACGTGTGCCTCTACTTCATTGCTCCCACGGGGCATTCTCTGAAGACACTTGATCTCTTAACCATGAAGAACCTGGACAGCAAGGTGGGGTAGGAAAGGAATCAACTTATTAGACTTTAACGTGTTTGTGAACTGTTAAATTATCTTTGTGATAGATGCGTGTGTATATGTGTGTATACACACACATATGTGTAGTAACTTTTATTCTGTGCATCTTTATAACATCTAATACATTTATATCTTATTTTCTAGACTAATTAAGTGTGGAAGATGAGATGCAAAGAAGAAACATTAAAATAGAATTTTAGCTCCTTTTTTAGTGATTAAATTTTCTTTTTAGTGATTAAATTGCATGGGTATTCTCTACATTTTTTATGCATAATTTATTTGACACTGATTTTACTTCATGACACTGTTAAGTAAAAAGAACTTCACTGACAAAGATTAAGGTATAATGTTTCATCCCATGTAACCACATACATGTTTTAATTTGGACCAGACCAAGAAACCTACTTTAGAATTTTGGAGCCTAGGAGCTATGTATAAATTCAGAGAGCTATTTAAAAGTATCTGCTAATTAACTCACTTTAGATTCTTATATTTGTTTAAAAGATGAGTAAAGACTACATATTATCTTACATTAAAAGAAAAATCTCCCATAATCTCTAATGGTGTAAGAAATGCAGCTTTCATAACCGTGCCTGCTCATTGTATAAAGTAGTATTTTAAATGCAAGGGCTTCAGGATGTTCTGCTTCTCTATGAAAATTGGGATGGAAAGTGTGAGCACATAGGTAGACTTTCTTTTAGCACAGTCTCTAAGCTGACAGTTATGTTCCTTTAGTCAATGTTCAGGAACCAGCAGAAGAGAGAATGAGTACTTGTCCCATGCTCCACCTTGCAGACTCTTGTAACACCTAGCTATAAATGCATAATGCACACTACCAAAGGCTGTGAGAAACATTACCTTATTAGCTTTTGAACAATACTGTATTTTATTCAAACAAAAATGAAATGTTTTGTGGTTATAGCGAAAGATCATCTACATCATGCATTCACTTGATTATCACTACCCTTTCTACTTTATTCAGTTGATGAGGGACAAGTTGTAAAATTCGGACTCCTTTATCATAATCCTGCTTTCTGTTGTACAAACCAAACAGGAATGTTACAACTAAGATGTCTTACACGTTGAAGAAAAAAATTAAGAAATGCCTCAGTTACTGGTTTTGTCACTTAATACATGGATATGCAGTATTACGTATTTTTGTAGGCTTGTGGCTAACCCACAAGCCACCTGGCAAGTATAGGGACATCTCATTTGTACAGAGCACTGGATAATGTTGGGTCCCCAGGCCTCCTCCAGATGTTCCTAATGTCAATCACTTGACTATTTGACAAACTTTTATGTACATTGAGTAACTTAACATGAAATTCGTTTACTCATGATTATTGGAAGTTTTTCTGCCATTAATTTCATAGATAGTTGGAAAAATGTTTATCTCCTTTGGGGCAGATGGGAGACCGATACATCCAAATAGACACACTGAATCTGTGAAACTGAAGAAGATAGAAAAATTTAAGAATAGAATAGGAATTAAAAATACTACTTTTATTATTCTGAAAATTGTATTGTGATCTCACTCTCTCTTTTAGTTAGTTTTTCTCATTGCTGAGACAAAATACCCAATATCTCTTTTAACATCCAAAGTTAAAAGAGGAAAGGTTTATTATAGCTCACATTTTATAGAGGTTTCATTTCATAATGGGCTGGCTCCAAGGCAGGGTGGCCTGGCAGAAGGCCATCGCAGAAGAAAAACATTTCATGGCAGACAGAAGGCAGCAAAGCAGTGAAGTGGCAAAGAAGCACCAGCAAGTGAGCACAGCAGCCCTCTCTCTGTCCCTTACTGTCTCTCCAGGCTACACGCCCTTAGGGGAGGTAGCATTCACGCCCAGGGTGGGCCTTCCCATCATCCACATTCAGAACTATGCCAGCACAATCAGTGGACTAATTTAGTAATCACACACCCTTAATCCCAGCATCACACACTCTAGATCCAGCTGCCTCTGACAACCCCACCTATCACCATAGGAGGCTTTGGGAGGGACATGGAGTTACAAGCTGTATCACTCTCCTTGACACTCATGACTGGTTAGCCTAAGACTTTTGATTGAAAAAATAAAAAACAACCCCAAATTGTGCAGACATCAGTCCTTCGT
This sequence comes from Hystrix cristata, assembly GCA_004026905.1. Classification (NCBI taxonomy): domain Eukaryota; kingdom Metazoa; phylum Chordata; class Mammalia; order Rodentia; family Hystricidae; genus Hystrix; species Hystrix cristata. The sequence goes on from PVJO010002477.1 coordinate 102,758, forward strand.
GGGATATTAATGTCTTACAGGACTACATTTATTAAGTGAGTCAGTCTTCTTGATTCCACCTCCCTACCTTTCTGGCAGTGATGGGAGTTAGAGTACTTCTGAAGAAGTTATTTCTTTGTGTCAGGAGCACTCTGAGTTGGAATTGGCAGAGTTTCCTTCCTGTGCCACCAAGGTAGGTGTCTCTGATGATGGCATGCTGACAGGATGGAGTCAGGGGTGAAACAGGTAGGGAATTGTTAACCTGTTTCTTAGTTTTGCCAAGAGATCAATTATGTTAATTACTTAGTGCTTAGGATGTTAAGAAATATTCTTAGTAAATTAAGCGGGCAATTTCAGCTGTTTATTACCTTTTACTTTGCATATCATTGAATTATAAGAGACTAAGGAAGAGCGTAGAACGAGCAAGACTTTTAAACCTCAATTTAAATGAAAGATGACTAAAAAGAGCTCTTCTTTTTAAAAGCAATTATTATAAGGCCCATATCTATAGAAATGATTGTATTGCGTGTGTGTGTGTGTGTGTGTGTGTGTGTGCGCGCGCACGTGCACATATGTGCAGGGCGATTTCTGTAGTGTAGTGGTTATCATGTTCACCTCACACATGTGTGTATATGAGAGCAGTAGCCAGTGTTTTATCAGGGTCAGAGGCATACACACTTCTGCCAAGGCCAAAGTAGTAAATACGTCAAGGCCTTAAGAACATAGGTTTCTGGCAACTACTCATCCCTCCTGTTTTGAATGGAATGCACCCATAGATGCTAACTAAATAAATGGGCTCAGTGGCATTCCAGCAACTCTTTCTTTATAGAAGCAGGCAGCAGGCTGGGTTCTCAAGTCCCTGATCTGGGGTAAGGAAATTTATTATCAGTGACTGAATGGTTTTGAATGGTATGAAAAATAACTATAGGATTAAAAAACAAATCCTCAATTATGAGATTTTGGGTTTTTTTTTTCCTTGTTAATAGGTGAACATTATACCAGTGATTGCCAAAGCAGATACAATTTCTAAAACTGAATTACAGAAGTTTAAGGTGAAGCTTATGAGTGAGTTGGTCAGTAATGGTGTCCAGATATACCAGTTCCCAACAGATGATGAGACCATTGCCAAAATCAGTGCTGCAATGAATGTAAGCTCCTTCTGGAATGTTAAGTTTGCTTCACATGTAAAAATAAAGCTATTTATGACTAACATTGCTGCTACCATAGCTGTCTGATCTGAACTTTCACTTCCTGAAGTTTTACTTACCTATGGTCAACTGCGGTCTGAAAATATTAACTGGAAAATTCCACAGATAGCTAACCCATAAATTTTAAATTATGTGCCATTCTGAATAGTATGATGAAATTTCATCACTTAGGTATTTTATCAATTCACATCATCACAAAAAGAAAGGCGAGTATAGTACAGTAAGGGATTTGAGAAAGAGAAAGACTTTATTCATGTAACCTTCATTATAGTGTATTGTTACAACTGTTTTATTTCTTATATTAGTTGTTGTTAATCTTCTGTTGTGCCTAATTAATGAATTAGATTCTTACAGGTATGTATATATAGGAAAAATGTATATATAGTCTGGATAGGACAGTAGATCAACCACAGTTTGAGGCATTCACTGGAGATCTTGGGCAAGGGAATGACTGATATATTTTTACTTGAGTTGTCCAGAAAGAGTCCAAACAAGGTAAAATTTCAAAAAGTCCAGTAGAGAAATGAAACATTTTATTTTGAATTGAGAAGGGGATTTTTGAAGTATATTTTCTTCCTCCCTGCTTTCACCTGAATAAAGTGATACATTTATGAGCAAAAGATGCCTTTCCTGTTTGAACATGGGAAGATTGTGCAGCCTACCGTGGAATGCTGTAGGACCTCAAGTATTTGAGGAGTTCCTTGAAGCTGGTATTTAGCCTCACCTTCCACAGTATCAATGTACCCGGGAAGCATCCACCTGACTTTTAACAATGTAACTAAGACAACCAAGGTCTTTATTTCACTTTCTTCATGGAAATGTAGTAACATTTCTTAAGTGTCTGGTTGTATTTTGAAGTATTTTGATTTTGAGACTGGGGAAGATCATGGGAGTTTTTAACTTCCCTGAGACTAATAATTTACGTACATAAGATTAAATCAATAGTACCCATCATAAGGGTTGTTGTGAGGATTAAATGGTATGCCTTTGGTTACATGTCTAACTGGAAAATTCCAGAAATAAATAGTCCATAAACATCCCATTATTGTGCATTCCCTTTCTTCCCTTTTTAAATTTTCATACCCTATTTATAAAGAAGCCTAAATTAAATCTATAAAAACCTGATGTGTAAATAAAGTGATCTTGATTCCTATATGTTGGATTCTCTTTATACCTAATTTTTATTTCTCATGCTCTCCTGTAATTATTTTTCAGAAAGATACAATTAAGAAACTAAATAATGTCAGTTACAAGTATTAAATATAGTACTTAATAGTTTCTACATTAGACTTTTCCCCTGTATTGATCCTCAGCTTCAGACAGACTCATTTGAGTCCAGCCCCTGACTCAGGCCATTACATCTCATTCAAAATCTCTCTCTCTACACTGCTGCTTCCCACTCTGCTTGCTCCGGTAAATCCCATCCTTTCTAGTTTAGTTTGGTTTATACCTTCCTGCTCCCAGTGATCTCTTCCTCCTCTTAGTTTCTATCAACTTCACTATACTAGTATCAATTTGGAACTTTATGACTGTGATAAAATATGGTGAATGCTTAGTTGTATTTTTACAAAATTCATTATACTAAAAGATACTTTGCCATTGATTCCCGTCCAAAAAGAGTACTTGCCCTCACTTCAAACACACTTATATGCTATTGTTCCTACTACCTTCTAAAGCAGTTCTGAAAGTTCTCTTTTGTGAATCTCTTTGGCTGATAAAATATCCTGAATCAGTTCAAAACATTTACCTTTCATGGTAACTGATTTCGGGGAAGAGCCAGACGTTGCCTGGTGCCAGATCTGGTGACTAAGGTGAATGAGGACACACTGCAATGTTTTTAGGAACCTGCCTTTCTGTTGGATGGCACAAGGCAACAGGATTCACTGTATTTTTTATCACACTTCATAAAGACTCTCACCAGAAAGGACTTCAGAACTGCTTCCAAAAGTGACAGGAACATTTGAAGCAAGGAAGAGTATTTGAGGGGGATTAATAGCAATGTATCTTTTACTGTAATAATTTTTAAATTTACATATTCATTGTATATTTTGACCACTTCTTACGTATTGTTTTGTATTTGAATCATGTATCTATAGACACTAAATACAGATATATAGGTTTATTGTGTATACTATATAGTATGTATAATTTCTTCAACATAGTCTTTGTTCTTTAGGGCACAGGTAATACTGATGAAATGACACCTATGCTAAAATTCTTTAATTTTGTATTCCCAATAGCACTAGTGCCTTGCACATCAGAGATGCTTAGTAGGTAATTTTTTTATAAGACCAAAGAGTGACTCTTACAGAACAGTTAGTATATATCCAAAGCCAACTTTTAAAATTTGAGATATAGCAGGTTATTTAATTTTAATAGATCTGTCATTTAATAAAATCATTTTTAGTTGTTCAGCTATCACATTGGTGTGTCACAATAAGCTCAATTGATACCATGGTTCCTTTTTAGGAACATTTGCCATTTGCTGTTGTGGGAAGTATGGATGAGGTAAAAGTTGGAAATAAGATGGTCAAAGCTCGCCAGTACCCTTGGGGTATTGTACAAGGTAAATGAGATAGTTGATAACTTGAAAATATATATGTTGCCTTGTATCTTAGTTTTTTGTTGCTGGCACAAAATAGCCAACACCTACAAGTTAAAAGAGGAAAGGTTCATATTATCTCATAGTTGTAGAAGTTGCAGTCCCTAGTTGGCTGGTTCCAAGGCAGGGTGGCATGGCAGAGGAGAAACAGTCCATGAAAGGCAGGCAGGAAGCAGCCTTCCTTCTTTCCCATTTTATTCCATCCAGGATACAAGCCTATTGGTTGATGCCACCCACACCTAAGGTGGGTCTTCCCTGTTCAGTAGATCCATCATCCCTACCCAGAACTATGCTAAACCAATCAGTGGACTAATCCAGTATCACACACTATGATTCAGTATCACGCATTCATGATCCAGTCCCTTCCAAAAGCTCCATCTATGAGCACAAGAGGCTTCCCAGGGGAAATCTAGATATAAGCCATAATACCTGACCTTCTCAGAGTTGCCTTTAATCCATCTAGGGTTATAATTGGTTGTCAGAGGATTTGGCTGTGTAGTATTCAGGCGGAGATCTGTAGAGGGAGGCAGAGTGCCTCATCTGCATTGTATTCTCATTGTGCCACACCTGTGTTCCTTCCTGACTGGGTGGGCACTTTGATGAAAATTTGGATTGTTTGTTTTGTTTTTCTTTTATTCTTATTTTGTTCTGGGGATCAAACCAAAGCCCTCATGCATACTAGGCAAATGCTCTACCATCGAGCTAATACCCCAGTCCTTGTCCAGAATTTGAATTTATAGTGTTTAGACATGATCTATAAACTAATTTCCACTTAACTATAGGGCACATTAGACCATCTGTAAATTTACATATTTTTTCTGATCAAAGTACTGCCATACTATTTCCAAAACAAATCCGTCAGCCAACTTAAAAGTTAAATCTGCTTGGCATTTAGAATATTTATCTGGCATTATTAATAAATAACAAGTATTGCTTTGTTCATTTGATTACCCATACTATTACTAACATCCAGATACTGTTTTTTAATTCACAATTCTTAATTCACAATACTGAGAAAATGTAAAATATTAAAAATATAAAATGGGAGGCTGGGGCAGGAGGATTGCAACTTTGTGGTCAGCCTGGGCAATGTGACAAGATCCTATCTCAAAAGCATTAAAAGAAAAGAAGTAGTAGTTGTACTTAAGACTCTCAGTCACAGTCGTGTATTTATTTGTAGTCCTCTGGTCATCATAAACTTATAAGGACCATGTAATATATTCACTAATTTTGAATACTGTCTAACACAGGTTTATAAATGTAGTATTATAGGAAAAGAATTTGACAATTATGGCATAGCAAATTATAATTTGCAGAAATTACTACTTTGAAGTGAAATAATGCTATAAACTTTGTTGTTTTGTTTTATTGTTTTGTTTATTTATTTACTTAAGAGACAGGTTCTCGCTTTGTAATTCAGGCTGGCCTTGAACTCCCTGCATAGCCCAAACTGGCCTCAAACTTGAAGCAGTCCTCCTGCCTCAGCCCTCTTGAGTGCTGGGATTACAGGTGTGCACCACCATACCCGGCTATATACTCTTTTTAAAGCACTGTGTGAAATGTCAGTATGGTTTATAAACTACTAACAAAATGTTAGTGAAATAACTCCAGCATATGGCAACATAATAAAGTTTTTCTTTGGTATTTCCTGTTTATCTACTGGCCACTATTTTTAAAGCAAATCTGTGGTCTGTTAATTAACATTGCCTGTGATACCATGTGTACAATGGCAGTTTCTTCCTTGGTTACTTGTATAAAATAATTATAGCTCTTAATCAGATCAATCATTTTGCTGTCAATTCACATATATTTTCATTTATTTGTTCATTCAACAAACACTAATTGTGTATCTTGCATTCAGTGTTACTCTTTCTGATTTCTATCTGGCTAGTGGAGAATGAAAACCACTGTGACTTTGTGAAGCTGCGGGAAATGCTCATCTGCATGAACATGGAGGACCTGCGAGAGCAGACACACACCAGGCACTATGAGCTGTACCGGCGCTGCAAACTGGAGGACATGGGCTTTACAGACGTGAGCCCTGAGAACAAGCCTGTCAGGTAAGGGGCTTTCTGCGTGGCCAGCCAAAGAGGAGGTGATGGGAAGTTGCAGCAGAAGTACCAGAATAATGGGGGTAGGTGTTTGGAAATCTCCCAGAACTATGAAACAGAGTGATTGGACAAGGAATGATTATTGTTCTCAAATCACTTGACACCTTGCTTTAGAAGGTTTTTAAGTTCTTATCTGACTTAAAGGAGTAGAGGGAGGAATGTATGGCACCAGCCCACTACCTCAGTACTTGCTGACATGAATAACTAAAGAGGAAACCCTCATTGTTTTTATATTTTTCTGAAACAAATGAAAATATATTTAACTCTGTTCACACACCAAAAAAAGCCCTGAGCAACAAATCATATTAAATAACCAAACCATCTGTCAGTTGGTTTTTATTCTAAAGAAAGTTTTGGAATGACCAAAACTTAGCAAACACCTTAGAAGGAAAGAATGAACATACTTGTAGAGAGTGGGAGATTAGATTGTTGCTTACAGTATCACAGCATTCTTATCAGAAATTTAGGACCAAAGGCCTTTATGTTGCTATAGACTTCTTTTGAAATTTTATATGGTGTTACATCCTTTCTTTTTTTAAATTGAGATACGCACACATGAAATTCTAATCTTTTATGTACTAAATCAAATCTGATTTAATGTAGCATCATGGAACAGTTTCTGCATGGGGGGAAGCATGAGAGCCTTAGGGTAAACACGATTTTAAACTCTGTTGTCCTACTGAAGATTCCTTTTCCATTGCTCTATTTGGATTTTAGTCATTTCCCTACTGTTAAGATGTGCATGATCATGTACAGGTACAAAATAACCATGTTGATTATGATCATTATGTATACAATGTACCAATACATGTTCTTGGTAAAAATAATAAAAAAAAAAAATGTGCATGAGAGTAAACAGAACAGAAGGAAACATGAGAATGTCCAGTCAGTGTTGTGATGTGTTTGACCTTGTAGCAGATTCGATCATAGAGGAAGTTAAATTTTAAATCTCAATAATGTTTTAGCATCTGGTAGATAATCAGGTAAGAATCGTATGGATTTAATCCCTCCTCACCAAATTCAGGCAGCATATTATATTTGGTTGTGGGCCAATAATTCAGGTAAACTGATGATTTTCTCATTATATTAGAGTATGTCTTCACAAACGGTTAATCATCTCAAGTTGGCTTCCCTAGTGTTTCCCAGGTCTTAGGGTCAGTTCAGAGGTTTCTGTTCACTGAGGAGCACAAATCTCAGAGCAGGCAGGACAGTTTTGGAGGCCTATTCAAGAAGATGGATCTGGGTTGCCTAGTGGATTCACCATATAGAGGATTAAGAAGTGCAGGTCAGAACTTCAGGGATCAAGCCTAGCAGTCTACATTTTAAAATGCCCATTCAGTGCCATCTGCTCAGCGTGCTAGCCAGTAGGTATCTGTGCACATGGGTCAGACAGACACAGACCCTGCCTTTGCAGAGCTCTGGGATGAGTATGGGAGGATATTTTGCCCCTTAAATGAGAGAGGATGGGGCAGTCAGAAATGGAAGTGTGGAGAGCAAGTTAGGAGGTCAAACATGGGGAGACAAAGGTGTAGACACAGGTGATAGTGAGAAAGGGATGAGCAGTATGTTTAGGGTATATAATTTGAAGGTCTCTGGACAGATTGGTTTGTATGTAGGATGTAGAGGAAATAATCAAGGATGCCTCCAGTCACTTGTTTTTGTTTTGTTATTTTCTTATGATACTAGGGTTTGAACATATGGTAGACAAGTGCTGTATTGCTGAGATCCACCCCAAGCCTTCAGTTACTGTTTCGACCTGAGAAGTAGGGTGAATAGTGGTCAGCTTTATTGACATGAACAAGAGGGGAAGAGGATAAGCTAGGTATTGGGGTTGTTAGTCGAGAAGTTTGGAATATGTTCAATGCAAGTGATTTGTTAAATATTTAGGTAGAGAGTCTGAGTAGGTTATACATAAAACAATCTGGACTTTAGGGGGAAGTTAAGTTTGAGATGGGGAGTTAATGTGAACAGTACTGGGTAAAATTTTAAGTAGTTTTGAAGTATCTGCTCTGTGTGTGTGTGTGTGTGTGTGTGTGTGTGTGTGTGTGTGTTGGTTAAGATTGAACCCAGGGTCTTGTGCATGCTAAGCACAGGCTCTACCGCTGAGATACGCATCTGTACCCAAGGTGTCTACTGTTTGTAAGATTCTGAGGTATGTATTGTGGATTTCAAGTAATTGTGGCTCTCATGGAGTTTACAAGCTTTTAGGGGAGGCTGAGATTAAATCCCAAATTGCACAGAAAAATATGTGCCAAAGAAAAAGTAGACAAAGTATAAGATAGGGGTTAAGGTCCTAATTTACACTGGAAAATTAGGAAAGACTTCCTTGAATGAGTGATTGTTTTAAGCTATAACATATTAGGAAAAACAGAAAGACAGATGCAGAAACCTGAAGGGGAGAGAGAATGGCATGTTTGGAACTCTGAAAGGAGATCAGTGCCTTGGAGTATGGAGAGAAAAGGGTTGTGGTAGCATATTCATGGAATAGGTAGGCAGGAGTCACAATTCTGAGGACTGGTGAGGACTTGTTCATTGTTGTAAAGGGAAGGCAAAGTTGTTCTAGGTTTAATATATATTTGCATTTTTAAAAAATCACTCTTGGCTATAATGTCAGAAAATAAAAGTGGTGTGTAAAGATGCTTAGAGAGACTGGTTAGAAGAATATTTCTTAGATTAAACCCATAACAATGAAAATAAAGAGAATTGGACTTAGTCAAGAGATAATGTAGAAGGTAAAATTGAAAGAATTTAGTGATTGTTTGGATAGAAGAAGGCAGAAAAGTAGGAAATACCAAAAGATGCTAGGAGAAGTCTAGTCTCCTAGATTTATGGTTTCACTGACCAGGTGGATTTTTCCATTCTTTGAGACAGGTGTTGAAGGACTAGCTTGTGGAAGGGGAAGGCAGTGGTGGTTGGCTTGATGGATATCATTAGCTCAGTTCAGGACCTGTTGACTCTGACATCCAAGTGATAGGTACCTTTAGTATGTATCTGGTGATCAGAGGAGAAAGGTGGGGCCAAAAAAATACACATAAGAGTTGTAGGCATTAAATGGTTAGTTGAAAAAATGAGCAAGAACACAACTGCCCGGATGGAAAAGCACATGTGGAAAGAAAAGTGTGTCAGAAACTGCTTTGAGTCAATCTCCAGTTTGTTAGCTGCGTTTTCAGGTAGGAGAGGTTGAGAAGGGACAAATGGAGGAGGGGAAAGACAATAAGTAGCCTTTTTGAGAAGCCAAGTAAAGAGGTGTCAAGAAAGGAGTGGGTAGCTAAGTTGAGGATCAGGTTTATGCTTTGCAGTTTCAGAAACGAAGACCACAAGTTGTTGCATTAAACAAAAAGGGTAGCTGGTGGAAGGCTACATAGGACAGAGTCAAAGGGAAGGCTTAGAATGGTACAAACCTGTTTCATTCCAGCTGCAGAGTGGAGTAAATGAGCTGGAAATCATTGCCAGCCCTTTTTCTTCTCTGCTCACAATACAAAGAGAAGAAGGGCCCAATCAGCTCAATTTTGGTCATGTTCCCATATTTAGATGTGGTCATGAACTTAAGTGATTGTCCCACCAGACTGTACCAGATGGAGAAAGGTAATCCAGGTAACAGTATACAAAGGAGATATATAGGTGCAGTTGAGAACCAAAGATTGGCAACCACATGCATTTATTGAACCTCCTTTCAGTTTGGGAAGCATTTGCCCTTGGTCAGATGAAGTCTTCAGAATTAGAAAGGGAGGTTCTTCAGTTTAGCCAGCCTCCATATTGGGCAGGAGCAGTGGCTGGAGGTTGCATGCAGAGGACAAGCAAGAAAAGTAGGGAGCTGGATCTCAGTGTGAGGGTGTTCTCTGCCCTTCCTAGGCTTTTAAGAGAAGAGATACTTCCTGCTGGATTTCTTGGGTCAGACTGAGAGAAAATGTCTCTACTGATGCTCATTTGTGAATAAAAGATTTGTTAAGGCTTCCATAAGAAGTTCATTATAGCATGATGTATAGGACACTTATTTTTCATAGTTTCAAGAAGTCACACTCTACTTTCCTGGGAATCTTTCTCATTTAATTTGGTAGCCACTATGATTTGGTTAGCATATAAAACCTGTATTATCTCAATCTGGCAATTAATGTGTTATGTGACCCTCTTAGTAGTATGGTAACCCTTGTTTCTCTCTTTCCTAACCCTCCTTGTTGCCAGACCTTCAGTTCATTTTTGCATGTCTTTTTAATTTTTCTTTGAGAGAGAGGATGTTGTTTACTGGGGATTGAACCCAGGGCCTTTGCACTGAGCTGCATCATCAGCTCTTTTTTTTTTTTGAGACAGCATCACATAAGTAGCTTAGTTGATCAGGCTGAGCTCAAACTTGCTATCTCCATGCCTCGGCCCCCCTGAGTGCTGATTTTGCAGGCCTGTGCTACCACTTCCAGCTTACCTTTGCATCTTCTTGAGTAGTTATGCTGAGTCGTAGGGTGTCCTCACCTATCCACAGTGGCCAGGTGGCTCTCACAAGGTCCAAAATCGTCTCAACAGATTTAATAACTGATTTCAACATTTTTATATTATTTAAACTGCATACTTTCATAAAATTTTTTAAATACCCCAACTTAATAATTTCAGATTAACATATAAATAGTCTCTTTCCACAGTTAATCACTTTCAACATTTCAGAACAAAATCACTATAGTTTTAGAAGGAAGATTTACATCGCATTTACTTAAGTATCTGATGTAATTATAGTAAAAACTTGTGTCTTTTGGAACTGTGAAGAAATAAATAGTTAACTTTATGCATTTAGCCCAGTGGAGACTTAGAAAAAGTCCAGGCTTATTCAAACTGTATGTGAAACACAAACAGGTTCCTGTAAAGGAGTTGAGGACTTTCCTTGATGACTTGAGCATCTGATAATTTTTTCCTTCCTCTTAAATTTTCAGCTTTGCTTTAAGTTAGTGAGATTGGCTACTATAATAGTGTGTTGGCATTACATATTCATGATGACAAGCTACTTTTATCATACAGAAGGGAGTAGAAGAGCGAGAAAAGGTTTCATTTTCCTTTAGTAATAAATAATACACAATAAATAGTGGTTGTATTCATTCTACAATGCTAACTCCACAAACCACGCCCTTCCAGATCTAAGAGTTTCTTCACCACCTTTTGAATGATGGTGCAGGTCTCTTTACTTACAGGTGGGCTCATAAACAAATGCTGGGCAAAGTTGGAAAGTAGTTGATGGAAAATACTAAGAACAGTGCATCACTTTCCCTTAGGCAGACACCTCACTCGAGGCGTCTGATTTATGGTGCTTGGTAGATGAGCTCTGGAGCAAGTCCGATCTGCTTCGTGTCCCAGCTATGTTACTTTGGGCAGATTACTTCTCTGAGCTTTCATTTTCTGACTTGTAAAACAGAATACCAGTGTTCTTTCTTCAGGGTTGCTGCAGGAAATCATGATCATGAGGAGTCCAAAGGTGTCCATTGCTAGTAGCAGATATTTAACCAATGCTAAGTCTCTTCTCTTCAGTTAGATTTGTTTTCCTCCTAAGCAACTCAAGTCCTTGTACAAAGAGAATAATGAAGCATTTTTTTAAAACATGGATTCGATAGAAATTCAAGGTGTTATTTTAGTTGTTTTGTTATTAAAGAACATCCAGTGTTGTTTCAGCAAAATGTAGTAAGGCTTCTGAAATGTATGAAAGTAAGTGGTGGGCGTAGGGGTTTCTTTAAAATGATACCAAAGCAAGAAGAAAAAACCCCCAAACCTAGTCCAAAGTAAAATGCTTCTTTTGGATTTGAGGCATTTCGGAGGTACCTAGGACATTTTGCACATGTTTGAACTTTGCTCTTTAAAAAAATGCACTTACAGGTTGTTAGAATCTGTTTCTCCTATGCATGCCACACATTTAACTGTCAGCCATAATAGTTTATTGTGCAACATTTCTGTTTTTCCTTGAACTTTTAGAATTCTATATTTAAAAGCTTAAGTTCTACTGTTACAATGTTTGAGATTTGTCTAATTCCTTAGTCTGTCATATTTCAGAATCTGTATTTAAAGTGTTTATATATACAGTATAGCTTTCTGACTGTGACACAGCAGGAAGATGAATTTGTGTTGAACCTCTAAGGGATTCTCAGTGAGCTGAAATGGGAGGGCTTGGCGTTTCTGACATAGGCCAGATCTCTGATGTTGGCGGGAAATCTAGGGAGTGGCAAGACGAGCAAAGTGAGAGAAAGCGGTACTAGAAGCCCAGAGATTAGTTAGGGGATACTGCAATAGTGAAGGCAGAAAATGACAGTAACCAAGTTGGGCTGTCTGTAGAAATGGGTTTTGGAGATGTGGGCTTCACAGGAAGATTGACAGACTGGTGGTGCTCAGACACAAAGATAAGCACAAGGGTCACCCGGGGACTTCGTTTGCTCAACTTTCTTCCCTTGTATGGTGATGCCAGTTATCAAAGGTGGAAAAGGAACATGTTTGGATCTCTCTTGTGAGGGACTTTGATCAGTGCTCGGACACTATGCGGCACTGGTGGCCTTTATTCTCAAGCCTTTGGTTAGAGTTCAGGTGAGATGACATGTTTCAGGTGTATTAGAAGATACTGGTACCTGGTGGTACATTGCCGAGGCCCAATGGGAGGTGTAGGAAGTTTTGCAAGTTTGTTACATTGTCTTTTTGACTGAATAATGCAAACAACTTTTTAGTCTTCAAGAGACCTATGAAGCCAAAAGACATGAGTTCTGTGGTGAGCGTCAGAGAAAGGAAGAGGAAATGAAGCAGATGTTTGTACAGCGAGTGAAGGAGAAAGAAGCCACACTGAAAGAAGCTGAAAGAGAGGCAAGTGTGCCGCCTTGATGGGATTTGCATTTATTTTTAGGTGCCCTTTTAATTTGGAAGGGTTGAGAATGTAGGTGAGAAACTTTTGAAGGCTGCATATCTTTTAAAAATAGCTATTTTAACACATAGTCTTTGAATACAGACTTTAAAACAAAATCATAGCCTGAAATCTAAAATCTTAGCCACTTGTGCAAACACTCTTCTGTAGAAATGGCTTATCAAGGACTTGTAATGGACTAGGTTACTAAGAAGTATTCTGAGTACCTGAACTGTGAGCCATAAACATTTTAGCCATGACTTAAGACTTCTGAGAGTTGTTGGGATTATTTGCCAGGAAATGGGTAACTGAAAGCTATGAAGCAGCTTTCTTCACATTTGAACTCCAGCCTTCTGGTTACACTTGTGTGGTCTAGATGTCCTTGGAGTAATAGCCCTGGCACAAGGAAGCATTCATAAACTTTCATTGTTTCGTTTGCTTCTAGTTCTTCAAGCAATGATTTCAGTTTTATTAGGGTTAAGCTATTTTCTATCGACCTTTAGAAATAAGTGCAGTGGTAGCTTTTAAGAAAATAGCTGCATTTAGGTTGAGTGTCATTTTGCTGTAAAAAGGAATTGCTACAAGAAGGCAAATGTTAATATAAATTAATGCTGATGATGCAAGAGTTCCTGAAAATTAGTTTTATAATGAAATTAATTTTGTTCTTATAATTTAATTTCACAGATTTATTATTTCAGGTATGCTTGTAGTACTTGCTATTAAATGAACCCTACAAGAAATGGTTTTGTGAAAGTGAGAATATAATGATTTATTTGTAATTTGAATTTTATGTTTTATTTTGAAAAAAATTCTAGAAGTGAAAGCGTAGTAAGTCTCCCTCCCCTAAGAAAATCAATAGGAATACCATAATCTCACTTAACCCTCATTTTAAAATGTTTTCCTCTTTGTAGTTTTCTTGGGAGTTTTAATCACCCTCATGATGTATGAAGTACCCTCTAACCTTTCAGAACATTTTAGTTTGCATATAAAATAGGAATATCCATTTAAATGATAGAAGTGTGGTCTCTACTCATGTAATACAGATCTGTACCCACTGGCTCCCCTTTCTGCTCTTCTTGCACACCAAAGGTACACACATGCTCAGAGAGCTAGATCACTATTTATACCACTCATGTGTTTTTTGTTTATTTTTTGGAAGGCTGAGGGTTGAATCCCAGGCCCACAGTGTGGTAGGCAAGAGCTTGACCACTGAGCTGCATACACCAGCCCCCATACCACTGGTCTGAATGACCATGAGGAGTCTCATTCTTTTAATACAGGCACTGAACACACATGGGCACTTACTACATTATCTTTTCTTAAACAGGAACCATTTAAGAAAGCAAATACTGTACTAAGGGCCTGAAGCTGCTCTGAAAAAGTGTCCTCTGGGGCTAGGGATTTAGCTCAGCGGTTAAGGTGCTTGCCTTTGCAAGGGTAAGGCCCCGAGTTCGATTGCCAGCTCCAAAAAAAAAAAAAAGTGTCTTCTGGGATCAAAATACCTTAGTTTAGAAAAGGCCCTGCTTAATACTCTTTCAGCCTTGTCTCCCTTTTGAGTACTGCTGTCAGGAGCTCACTGGCCCATAGGACCACCTCTTCCATGTCAGTACCATACAGTTTTCATTAGGCTAGAGTTTAGCTCTCTCTGTTTCTACCCTCATTCTCTAATGTTTAATGAAGTATTTCCCTAGTTACTTTATATGATCTTCTCCAGATACCAAGCCCTACTTTTTGGGTTTTTTGGGGTTTTTTGTTTTGGTTTGGTTTGGTTTTTTTTTGGTGCTGGGGATTGAACTCAGGGCCTTGTGCTTGTGAGGCAAGCACTCTAACCACTGAGCCAAATCCCTAGCCCCCAAGCCCTACTTTTTGTATGAATGCTTGGTTGCTACCCAGAACTCAATAATCTCAGGTCTATCTAACCATATCAGAGGACAAAAACAAGGTATCTTTATTGATTTAGATTTGATGCTATATATGTATTGTTAACAGGCACAGCCTCAACCTATTGGTGTGGGACCCACTCAGGTCCCTCGGTGGCGAATGTTGGAAGGTAGACACAGTCTAGCCAGGTCCACCTGACTCTGAGCTTCCTATAACACCCCCTATACTTTGCACTGTACGTTGTGACTGGTTCTGTACTACAATTTGTAGAAGGTGCTGGGGTAGAACGAGAGAGAAAAGGCAGAGCTCCTGAGCAATCCTCAAGGAGATGCCCACACAGGTCCCCTGCAACATGGATTGCTTGGGCTTTCTTTGGTGGCCATCACAGAAGGGCCACAGGTAGAAAGATCCAAACTTTTCCTTTGTGTATGTTTATGTGGTTTTTTTGTTTTGTTCTGTTAACAATTATTAATTTTTATTGAGTTTTTCCTCTGTGCCACACATCATGATAAAAGGTTAAGTAAATTTTCTAAACCCTTGTCTTTCATTTTGTAGGCTTTTTTTTTTTTTTAAATCTGCTGTTTCTAAGAGTTTTAGGGCCTTCATACCTTTGAGAAATAAGCCTTTTGTGCTCCATCTGGGGCATTCTTTAAATTGTGGCACAAAATAAAGTCAAATGTAAGTGTGCTTCTAAGTTGACATTGCTCCTTTCATATGATCTGTCAAGGTGATTTTTAACCCCAAGGAAATAAAAATTTACCAGATTCTGTTATTTTTTCCTTCTGAATTTCTGTTGTTTTCATTTAACAAGAGAAATCTCATGTTGTAATGTTATAATCTTTTTCAGAACTCATTTTAATGGCTGTATAGAAGAATAATAACCCCCATAGATTCTTAGTTGGATCAAACCCTTGTTCTCAGATTAACAAGAGAAGAATGTGTATTTTTCATACATACATGAGAGGCAATGAGAGCACTCCTGCTTCTGGCTTCTTAATCGTCTTGAACTTGGCAGTCTTTCATATTTTATTTTAGAATGGGATATTCTGACCTCCCATAGCTGCAACTATAAATTAGCCTAATTTATTCTTTTGACTTTATCTCTGTTGGATACATGGAAACTTTTTCTTATTATACTATAATATTTACTACGGTGAGTATTTTTACATATAAAGCTTTCTCTGAATTTAAAATGCCTTTTAATTTTGATTTCAAGAAATTGTTGAATTGATATAGGATGTTAAAGGAAGCTTGCTTCAGTGATAATGGAAATTAAAACTAAGGCAGCAGCACAAATTTATAGGCAGAAGCTTTGAGAAGGAGGAGAAAATGGGAAGAAGGACACACTGAAGGGGGTACAAATGTGGTGGAAAAAATCAGGCCAGCCCATTTACAAAACAATTGGACCACCTTTTATGGCACCTCTGGTGATGTTCTGATGAATTATGAGTGTGATATTTCTTGAAACCTTTTCATGTTTGAGGGGATGTCCTCCCCGTGTAGGCTATAGATTAGCAGCTGTTCTGGCCCTTGGAGACATCCTGGGTCCTCCCTGCAGTTAGAGCACACCCAGTCCTTGTAGTAAAGATAGGCGGATAAGGGGAAGGCACATTCTATACATCGCTGGCAAGGAAGGGTAGAGAAAGACACATCTCTCTGCGGAGGGCTAAGGGTCATGGATTTGTACCAGACAGGGCCCGGAAGGTCCCCCCAAAAAGGGTACAGGGACTCACCCTACCCACAGTGTAGGCTGTAGGTTTGCTGACTTACATCACAGAAAAGAACTGCAGGACACACCAATTGAGGGGCACAGAAACATTTCTTAGGCAGTAAGAGTCGGGTAAATGCATATAGTCTGGGGCTGGAAGTTTTACATGTTTTGGGCATGTCTTCAGGACATCTAGGACATGTATTTCTGTTGTCTGTCAGGACATCCTTAGGTTAGTTAGGGGTAATGCAAACCATTTGCATGTGTTTGAAGTTTAGAGACACACTGCCCACTTAATAGTGCTGTTTCCTTGAGGATGGAAGTCTGGGGGATTTGTGAATCAGAAGCTCAGGCCCAGTTTACAGACTTTTTGCACTTAAGACCATTTTGTTTTGTTTCATTTTTAAGTGAGTTTTCTGGAAGGGAAAGGGGCACAGTAACTTTGTGTCCTGAAGTTGCAGTTTTCTTAAAAATGCAATAAAATTATGATTTTCCTGTCTTCTTTGTAGTTATCTTTTTCTGCCTTACCTCAGATTGAGGGCCTGAGAATCCCTGTCTTTCGTCCCTAGGAGAATCCCTGTCCTACTTCAGAATGACTGTAAAAATGTGATACAGTTTTAAGAAATTCTCGACATAAACTGACAGTTGACACTTTCTTTCCAGTGGGGTTTACCAGTATAATTTTCAAAACTTTTTTCATTACATATGTTGTCTTTATTTAGAAATTAAGTGGGGTTTTCTTCTGGATAATTGTAATTTCTTTCTGTACTTTTATGTTCCTTATTTTTATTGAACATGGATTCTTTTTATTGAACATGCACCCATGAGAAACTATTAAGCTTTCTTGAAAAAAATGTAAAGTGAGAAAATAACCCTAGGAAAAGATCAAGTTTTGTTCACGAGACTGTGGCTTTTATTACATTTGGTTCAAGCAGTTTTTACAAGGAATTCCTATAAAATTAAGTTACCAAGGCCATTCCACTTGTTCACCCAATCATGTTGCTGACCAGAACATATTCTTGTGCATGTGCTGCTACCCCATGTCAGCAGTTGAAATTGCACTTTTGTGTCACAGCTGCAAGCTAAATTTGAGCACCTGAAACGAGTTCACCAAGAAGAGAGAATAAAACTTGAAGAAAAGAGAAGAATTTTGGAAGAAGAAATAATTGCTTTCTCTAAAAAGAAGGCCACCTCTGAGATACTCCAGAACCAGTCCTTTCTGGCATCAGGTATCAGCCTGAAGAAGGACAAGGACCGTAAGAAGTGAGAGTCCCCTGTATCTACAGCCCCTCATTGCACCTTCTGTCTCCTGACCCTGTTTGTTTTTGTTTTCTTGGTTGATTGGCCTGGTGCATGTTAGGCAGGTACTGTACCACTGAGCCCTCACCCAGCTCTCCTGGCCCTGCTTAATCTTCCTAACACTTCTGTTTACCTTTTCCCTGTCCACCTCCTGTACTGATATGGCAGCTCCTTGAGAGCACAGACCTCAACCCTCTGGTTCACTGCTGTTTTCCCAGCAGCTGGAACAGCTCCTAGTACAAATTAAATGCTTAGTAACTATTTCCCAAAACGAATGAATGAGTGAATGAGCAAAATAAAAATTCATCTCACTGCAAAAGAGTCAGTTACCTGAGGGGAAAACAGGCTCCTCTTACTTCACACTCCAGCCTTGGCTCTATAACTCAGCTAATGACTTTTGACTTACCTTGGACTGTTTTGAGTTTTATATATAAATGGAAACTACATTTTGTTGGGGAATCATTCATATAAAATGATATCTTTTTTTTTTTAACCAAGAACATGTATTGGTACATTGTCCATATATTGATCACATTTAACATGTTTGTTTTGTACCTGTACATGGTGTCTCTTGGTTCTCCCCCCTCTACCCTCTCCTCCCTTCTGTTCCCTCCATCCCTATTTAGAGCAGGTTTATTTACAATTCTCCATGATTTCCCTTGCCCCTTTCTTTCTGTTTTTTCCCTTCCTGCTTTTCCCCCCTTCCCTCTTTCTAGTACTCCTCCTCTTTGTATATTATCTTCCTTTTATATAATATCCGTTACCCTAACCCTAACCCTAACCCTAACCCTAACCCTAACCCTAACCATACAAAGAATCAGTGCTTGGGACCACATGCTATTAAAAAGCTTTTGCACAGCAAAAGAAATCACCAATAGAGCAGGACGAAAAACCACGGAATGGGAAAAAATTTTTACTAGCTATCCATCAG
The DNA here is from genome assembly GCA_004026905.1 of Hystrix cristata. Classification (NCBI taxonomy): domain Eukaryota; kingdom Metazoa; phylum Chordata; class Mammalia; order Rodentia; family Hystricidae; genus Hystrix; species Hystrix cristata. The sequence goes on from PVJO010002477.1 coordinate 121,330, forward strand.
ACAGAGGTCTAACATCTGGAATATATAGGGAACTCAAAAAAATTAAACCTCCCAAATTTAAAGACCCAATCCAAAAATGGGCAACTGAAATGAATAAACGTTTCTCAAATGAAGAAATAAGAATGGCAAATAAATACATGAAAAAGTGTTCAACATCACTAATCATTCGTGAGATGCAAATCAAAACAACATTAAGATACCATCTCCAGAAAGAATCACGTCTATAAAAATGATATATAAAAAATCCTAATTCTTAGGCTTTTTTTTTTTTAACCAGATCTACTGATCATTGATTTTGTGAGAATTTCTACTTTCCTAAGGGAACCGGGCTCTTGATTAGAACTCCTGTACTTTGATGTCAGAGCTTGTGAAACTAGAAGCAGAAGAAGGTAGAGAGGGCCACAGTGCAGGAGTGGCCATGATGACTCCTAGATCAATCTCAGCCAACCCTGGAGGTTTAGAACATACGGGGTTGCTTTCCTCTTTAATAATTTCCTGCTGTACTCTGTGTCCCTCATTTTATTTTTTCCACTTGAAATGTCCCTGTCATTTTACCTGTTTGACTGTAGTGACATTCATCATGACTTGTTTGTTCCAAATGCTCCTTTGTTGGTCTTTGCCTCAGTTTACTCCAACCACCACTCTTTGGCAAGATGATGTCTTCCTGTGTTCTGCACAGTAGAAGAATTTTGCTTTAATTTTCTCAGTGCCTCTGTTTCATGGAATTATTTGTTGAAAGAATGACTATGATAGCATAATGGCTATATTTGATTCAAACATTGAATTTGAAGAGGTAAACTTTAAATACAATTTATTACTACTTTTCACCATACTTCGAATTATAAAGCTAAGAGATCTATTAACTTCTTACCCTTTCATCTTAATCTAGTGTTTCTAATAAAATTCAATTCTCTAGTTTTTCCTATATATTAATGAAAAGTTACATTTATTGTAAAAATTGTCACTCTGTTCAATTTGAGAGTCATGTTGTTTGTAAATTCAGAGTTAAACCCCTAGATTTTCTAGAGTTCAGAATCATCCTTAATAAAATATGGCTTTGTGTGTTTTGTTTTTCTTTTTTTTTTTCAAAGTCCCACAGCTAAGTATCTTATAATATGTTAGATGTACAGTTGCCCTTACTGTAAAAGCCTTATAAAGATTTTGTAACTTTAACTTCCGATATTGTTTTTTATTGTACTACTCAAAGGGTTTTTTTTTCTTTTTCCAGCTCCAGTTTTATATAACACTGGAGTTCCAGAGTGCAGAAGGCCATCACAAGCAAGAGTAAACTGTTATGAATGTGCTTTGATTTTCTTGTTGCTTTTATTTGTGTCACCACTGATTCTATACATCTGGCAGATGGCCACAGTTACTGACATTTATGGTAAACTATTTTCAAATATAAGGTCAATACATAAACCAGAGTGGATGATTCTAACATATCCACCATTGTTAGAAATCTCCAAGTTGCTATTTTGCGATGAATATAGATGTCTTCTGCTGCCAAGTTCTTGTCATTTTGCATGCTTTATACCAAAGAGCAAGACTCAGTGCCATTGAAAATGCAGGACACCTTCACATTATGACTGATTGCATTTATATTCCAAGATGAACATTCTTTAATATACACTAAAAAAAAATGGAGAGGAATATGTTTTGGAATGTATCATGGCTGAACTAAGCTCTCAAAAGTTTTGTAGAACTGATTTTTTACACAATTGATAAGTAGTATCCTAAACTTCTGTGACAAATTATGTAACATGATAACTACTTTCATGCTTCAGTATGCTTTATCATAGTGATGTATTGCTGTGATGAAACAAAATATGTTCAAAAGCTTAAAACATCCAGGTCTGTAGACCCTTTTAGAGTACCTTTGAACCTGAGTGCATCACATTATTTCTGCTAGTGTATCTTACATACTTGTTTAAAACTCTGTCTTTGAGGGGAAAAATAATATAGTCAAATCATTTTTATTAAAAATATTTCTTAAGGCAATAACTAATGAATATTTGAATGTTAAATATATTAAAAAATCGGATAATTCATATTTCAGGGGATATCTACATTAAGTGCCTTAGCATTCACAGAACATTTTAATGGATTCTAACTTTTTAACAGTCATAAGTATATAAATTTTCATTCTTTGTACTTGGATATTCTAAATAAAACTGATACTCTTGACAAATAAAATATATCTATATATTTACTAAAATGTGTCTAAATTACTTTTTCATTTTCAATTGCCACATAATTTACATTTTTATGGGGTACAGTATTGTATTTCACTACTTACATATACCATGTGTAATGACCAGATCATGGTAATTAGGGTGTCATTTACCTCAAACATCCTTCATTGTGTGTATGTGTGTTTCTTCTAGGCTTTCCAGTTTCTTGGTGTGTGGTTGCTAATAATAGTCCTTAATGACCCATTGTATCTGTGGTATTAGCTATAATGTCTCCGTTTTCATCTCTGATTTTGTTTGGCTATTCTTTTTTTTAGTTTAGCTCAAGATTTGTCAATTTTGTTTATCTTTTCAAAACTGATTTTTTCATTTATTTCTGTTCTGAGTTTTATTATTTCTCTACTTCTACTAATTTGGAATTTGATTTATTCTAGTTCCTTGAGTTGTTAGGTTTTTTATTTCAGATCTTTCAATTTTTTAATGTAGGTATTTATTATTATAAGCTTCTTTTTTTGTATTGCTTTTACTGTATCATGTAGGTTCTGGTATATTGCATTTCCATTGTCATTTATTTAAAGAAATCTTTAAATTTTCCTTTAATTTTTT